>VDFB02069991.1:0-35091 GCA_007258455.2 Sequoia sempervirens | reverse complement strand
CCTCAAATCCTCTTGTGTGTGCAATAGTCTCCTTAGCTTTTCAAGCTTCAAACACTTTGGTGAAAATGATAGGTTGGATGCCTCTTATTTATAGATATTGGTGCCATTAATGTAAGCATTATTTTTGGGTGCTTTGAAAAGTGTGTGGGAGGTACAATGTGGAAACACGGTGAGTGAAAACCATAGGCCCAAAATTCATGCAAATAAATGATAGGTGGATTTCGTCAAGCAAGAAGTTTGTTGCAGAAAGTCAAAGGGTGGATGCCTAGAAAACAATTTTTAGGAAGTAGAAATCCAGAAATAGAGACCCACAACAAGATTCCCATAGATAGAGAAAGGAGGTGCAGCTTCCACGCAAGGGAAACCCACATGAGAATTTATGTAAACTCCCAAAACTTCATAGAATTTTTGTAGATGATTAAGCATCATGGGATTCAACATCTTGAAGGCACTTTGATCAACTTGGACCCAAAAACAAGGGCACAAAAGATGTGGAAAATACAAACTGACCTGGCGCAAGGAAAAACAAAAAGGGGGTCCCCAATCCAAGTGGGTCATGTTTGCAAAACATATACAACATATGGTGACTATGTTGAGAACACTTCCAAGCATTCCAAGGATAAAGATTCATCTGAAACCCAAAATATCTGGTTTTGTAGACCAAAAACAAGCATGATCAAGAGAAATCAAGGTTCAAAGGAGAATAAAATCCTTAATGAAATCAAGACACAAATATATTAGAAGTGTGTGCTTACAGTTATTTTATTCCCCTACCTTAGAAACTATAAAGGCAAGTGACCAATCAGCCAAAACAAGCTATATAAGTAATCTAAGTCCAAAATTAACTTGTACATTTCCCCACTACCAATCAGGTGTCCATAGCACCAATGAATTTGTTGCTACAATCCCCATGAACATTGCTCTATTTCCATTTGAGCATCTATAGCCTCAATAGACCTGTTCGTACACTCATACAGTTTCTTCTTTATCAATATTTTCTTTTCTTTTTCTCTTTTCTTTTTGTGACTTTTCTTTTTTACTTTCTTGCTCCACTGAATAAGTTGTGAGGCCTATAGAAGGGTTTGGAGATTACAATGGTCATTGGAGAAGATTCATGATTTTTCACTTGTCAAGGCCTCATGATGATCGTTGTACAACCCATTAGGAGCATTAAAGGTATGTGTTATGTCAGATCTAAGATAAATTTGAAATGATTCAGACAAGGGTTTCATTCTAGGTCAAGCAAGAGTTTGGTTGATGGAACCTGACTCATGGAGATGAGCAGAAAATTATTGATAACTCATGAATACTAATCCATGGAACAAATGTGAATGCACAAAAAGGTAAACCACTTGACGATGGCAAGCACAACCACCACATTAAGACCGAGAAACACCCTCGGCAAAACAAAAATCAAAAAAATGAGTGAAAGAAAAGAAAACCAAAACGTAAAGAAAAACACCTACTCTAACTATGTATAGGTGTGAGCTAGAGAAACTCAAGCAAGGAAATAATGCTTCAAGTATTTCTCGTTAACGAGCTATAGGACATCTCTCTAATAACAGTCTTCAAGAAAAATTATCTCCTAGGATTTGAAAAATTTGAAAGGGACCAAGCCAAAGCTTGTTGAATTTATCATGTCCCCCTTTCTTCTCACAAGCCTTGTCCTAGTATAGCACTAGATCAACAATTCTAAAGGCATTAACCTTGACTCTACGATCAAATCATCTTTTGACTACACCCTGATGTTTGGTGAAATTGTCTACATCATCTCATTTTTCTTCTAAGTGGAGTATTTTAGCTAGAAGGGCCTCAAGACATTCTCCCTCCTCATAGTAGGTGTTGATAAATTGTAACAAGGGAATTTTGAGGTGAACCAAGAAAACAAGTTTTGGACCATAAACAAGGTGGAATGGGGAATTTCCTAAAGTAGTTTTGTGTTGGGTATGATCTACCCACAGAGAAAACCGTAATTGGTTGTGCCAATCCTTTGGGTTCCTATCTAGTAGCTTGTGGATTATAGTCAACAAATTTTTATTAGTGGATTCAGCTAACTCATTACCCTGGGGGTAGTAATTTGATGAAAATTTTAGCACAATTCCATAATCGAAAGCCAAACCATTGTCACTGCATACTAAGGAAAATGGGCATACAAAATAATTGATTATATAGCTTTCAAGAGAAAATTAAACACTACCTCGGTTGTACATTGTCTACAAGAAATAACCTCTATCCATCTAGTATAATAATCAGTTATGGTTACAATATACTTTTGTCCCACAGAGGATGGTGGGTTGATTGGACCAATGAAGTTGAGTCCCCATTTGGAAAATGGCCTTACCTCAACAATAGGATATAGTGGAACACCAATATACCTCTCCATGGTGGTAGTAGTCTAGAAAACATGACAAGATCGAATGTGGTTGTGAGCATCTTTGAACAGTGTCATCTAGTAGTATCCAACTTGTAGAATCTGGTGGGTTGTTGAATGATCCAATTCATGCCCATTTCTAAATTTATCATGAAATTCCCTAAGCACTTCAACTGCTTCATCTTTTCCCATACATCAAAGGTAGATCTCTTCATGATTCTTCATGTACAACTTAGCACCTTTCAACATATAACTATTACTTTTTAGTTGTAGAGCTAAGTTTTGGGCTCCTTGTAAGTGTGGGGGACACTTGTGGTTTAGAAAATAACACATAATGTCATCACACCATTCATCTGGAGAGATGTGGATCTAGGTTATACTGTTGAGTAGTGAGTTCTAGATCAATTTCAGCCATGGTGCATGTAAGGGCCTGACCTCACACCAACTTCATCAGTTGTATCTCCATATCATACACTTACAACAATGTAACCCACTTGGCTGGACTTTCCCCTAGCTCATTTTGCATTAGTAATATCTTAACAGTTGGATCCAGGATAATAGAAAATACCTTATTTCTCAGGATGTAGTTTCTAAACTTCTTGACTTCACGGACTAGGGCATAACCTACTTTTCAACATTGGGATAGAACAATTCAACATCCTTCAATGGAGTACTCATGAAAGCAATAGGATGCTCACTTTCTTTCTTTTCTTATTTGTTAGCATGCTAGCACATGAGTGATCTGAGGTGAATGAATATATATAGAATGACTTTGAATAATTGAGGTTGATTAAGATGGGAGCATCTGTGATGACTCTCTTTATCTCTGCAAAATCTTGTTTGGCCTCAGGAATCCATTCAACATTGGAATCTTGCTTAAGCATAGCATTCAATGGTTTCATAATCTTAGCAAACAATGTGATAAACTTCCTTTCAAAGTTAATCTTCCCAAGGAAGGACTTCATTTCTTTCTTTCTTCTAGGGGATGAATCTTTAAGATAGACTGAACGTGTTCTAGGTCAATTGACATACCATTTTCTGAGATTACTTGCCTTAGTAATTTGCCTTAGTTACCTCAAAGATACACTCTTTGGGATTTAATGAAATGAAAAACTCTCAAAATTTCTAGAACACTTTGCATAAATTAGAGACACGGTCCCCTCTTCTCTTTGGAAACACTATAAGGTCATCCATTTAAATGATGACGCACTTACCTATCAAATCCTTGAAGGCAATATCCATGGCACGCTAAAACGTTTCCCCTACATTGATCAAGCTAAAAGGCATCCTTTTGTATGCAAATGTTCCCCATTTTATGGTGAAGCTGGTCTTGTGCCTATCCTCATACTACACCATCACTTGATTGTAACCTAAGTAGCCATCAAGGAAGGACATCATCTATGAGCCATTAACAATCTACAATACTTCATCCAGTGATGGTATTGGATAGTCATCGTTTTTAGAGGATCAGTTTAAGTTCCTAAAATCCATGCATGGCCTAATCTCTCCATTCTTCTTCCACGCTAGGAATAAATTGGCCACACAAATGGAATACCAGATAGGGATGATGATGCATGTAGACAACAACTTCTTCTCTTCTTAAAAAAAATGGGCTCCAACAATGCATTGATTGGACGTTGTCATTGCCTGAAGGGCTTCACATCTGGTTTGAGGGGAGTAGTCTGAGTAATGATTGAAGTATCATATATCTTGAGGTCCTCATATCCCCAATCTATCATGTCATGATATGTATATAAAGCATCAATTATCCCTTTCTTTTCTTTTAAAGTGTAGACCTTACCAATAAAAACATTCTTTACATACATTCTACAGTACCTAGATCATGCACATCACATTGGTTGTCTATGTAGTCCTTCTTGGTCTATTGTTCTTGGTCCCTTATGTGATAAAGGTCAAAGATCATGTCTAAATAAACCATACTTATGGGTATTATTTTGGTCTTCAAATTAATGAATCCTTCTATATCAAGCTCTACCTCCTCAAGCTCTACTTTGTCTATAATTTGAGAAGCAAACACATCTAAACTAGTAATGAAATCTAGGATATGCTTGTCATCCTTGAACACTTGGAAATTGATCATGTTATCTATCACTAATGGGGTACGGGTGAGTTCTGCTATGAATTTCTTTAGGCCAGTTAATGACAAAGGTTGCAAGGTATTGGTTTCTTGTGCTAATGCATCAAAAATTTCATTTTTTAGTTTGAGGGATTAACTAGATATTAAATGTATCAAACCCCTCTATCAGCTCCCACATCCTATGCCTATAGTTATCTAACCTGCAGTCATGGAATGGGTACAATTTTATAACTTGTTTGACAACTAGCTTCGAATCTCTTACCCGAGGGACTGATTAGCTTGAAGTCTACTCTCGTTCCTTGGATTTGGATCCATCAAAATGCAACATCCAGAACTTATATGGACACCCTCCTTTGGAGCTGACAGAGCATACCTCATTTTTTAGCAGTGCATCCAGTCCTTCACTCTTAAGTTGTTTTCATTTGAACTAGTTTGGATGTTACAATTTATTCGTTGAGGCCTCTATCAGAGTGATATGTCTCTTGATGTGGTCTACCATTGTTTGAAAAAGACAACACTCGAACTCAGAATGAGATGTACCATGTATTCTACACCAACTAGGCAATAATAGCTCCTTGAAATCTATTCTAGCTCCTAGACTGAGCTAATCTTGCATTCACTTCTGCATGAATTCTTGAAAGCCATCAAACAACCCCAAATTGCCATCTTCTTGAAAATATTCATTATTAGATTCAACCAATGCTTCCATGCTACTAGGAAGGGTAGTCAAGTTGGGAGAGGTGTGTCACAACACAAGAACTTCTTCTACCTCCTCTTTTTCACCCTCATATGTAACTTGGAGATAGTTCCCCATTTTGTTTATGGAAAACAATACTTCATTTGTCTTGTTATACTTAGTTATCAGAAATCTCATCCTAGGCTCACATTCAATCTGAATCTAATTGGGTGGTCCCTCCCAAGGCAATCACATATGCGAGTAATCAGTTGAGGTATAACCATTGAGAGCCTAGGTGAAATCTCTTCCTAATATGATACCATAAGTATCAGGGATGTCTGTGACTTAGATATCAATGACCTATTGTACCCTTGGCTATGCTACAATCTGCATTGGAATTCTATTCAGCTCCCCCACTACATTTACCTCTGTTTTATCTAATTGAGTTTCCTTCCTTTTGGATGGGGTCAGGGTTATTCCCAATTCCTGGCATATTGCAAATGGCATGACATTAGTAGAGGTCCCAAAATCTAGTAGTCCAAGTTATTCATATTTTTGACAAACAAATGGATAGTCAACAGGAAAGGAGGGATTTCCAACCTTCCCTAGAACAACCCTATAGTGCCATCAGCTTGGGCTACTTGAGCTTTATCCTTTTCTTTTCTTTTATCCTTTTTTTGCTTCAAATTTTGTTCCTTGGTTGATTGCTTATCCAATTGTTGATCCTTACTAGGTTGCTTATCAAACTTCTTCCCCATGATTTCTGTAATTGTTAGCTCATTGCTAGAGGTATCAAATGATACCTTTGCTACTACATCTTGGGATGGTTTAGATGGTGTAGTCCCATTTAGTGATCGAAAGAAGGAACTCCTAATGGAAGGTACTCATAGCAGGTCAAAGGCTAACAAGCTCACTTTTATCTTCTTTAACTCCTCTACCGCATAATCTCCCATCTATTCAACATCTACCTCAGATGGATTGCTTTTGGTGAGATCGGTGTCTTGTTCTTTTGTAATATTGGGCTGCCTATTCCTATTGAAATATTGAGTAGGCACCCTAGGGTAAGGCAAATTATTGCTATCATTTGCATCAAGGGGTGTGTTGAAATTGTTGGGTGGTATAGAGGTCGTCAATGGACCACCACCTTGTCTATTTCTTAAGTTATAAGGGGTTGAGAATTGGGAACATATGAACCTCTTCCTCTCATTGTTCCTCCTCATCTTTAGGACAATTATCTATTGAATCGAACATTTGAGATAAAGTTCCTTTGTTGCATACCTCATTGGCTTCACCCCCCTTTTGTATAGCCTCCTTCTCGAGTTAGTTCTTATCACCTTGAGGGCAGAGTACCTGGTTTACAACCAAAACCAAATCATATAGCTCTAAGGGTGCTATTTCTCTGCAACCTAAACTAACAACAACAATTTTCACCTCCACTTGAAAAATTGCAGTAGTAGTTTGAAACTCTAGACATTCAAGCTTGAAATTCCTATTGGTTTGATGGATTCTACACTATTTGGATAATGCTGCCTCAGCCAAGGATACTCCACTTTTCAATTTATCTACGCTGCTAGGTGGGTCAAGCGGAGTGGGAACCCCTCCATTGTTGGCCCTGGTATTCAATGTTCGATTCTACCTTTGGGGATTCCTTCTTTGAGATGCTTGCAACTGATTATTTTGGTTTCTCAAGTAAGTAACCTTAGTGGTCATTTTCTTTACTTTCTCAACCAATTTTTCAATCCTTTCTTTATTTGAATTGCTTTGCATTCGCACAGAATTGTGAAGGAAAACAGGGTATGTTGCAGACAGGTTCTGCTAGGTAGTTGAAGATTCGGAGTTCTACAAGTATAAAGGTATGTTATGCTATTGTGAAAAGGTCTACTAATTTGAAGTTTGTAGATAATATGGTATGGGTGGAGCCTAATTCAATGGAGGCCCTAGATGTGGCACAATGGGTAGTTGGGGAACCTGATTCATTAATGGATTTTGATTGGTTAAAGTATGACTCAATCCATGAATCTATCTGTGATTGGCGATGGGCCCCATTAAGGGTAGTGGACCAGCCAAGTGTTGTTCCATATATGTGCTTTCCTTAACTCCTTCTACATAGGCATCTACCAAACATGTAGGGGGATGATGCACTCACTTGACTAAGGTAGAGGTGAGAATGTCTAAGGAAACATAGTATACTACCCTTGCTGAAGCATCATCAATCATGTAGGGTGGCTGCAATCTCATATATGCTCAATGAAATCTATTTTTGAAGGAGTCGATCTGTTCATTAACTTCCCTTCTAATGGACATAAATTGTTGGTATAAATCTATGGGACTGAATGGAAGTTTGAATTTTTTCAAGAATGTATCCTTCATGAGGTTTTATGAATTGATCGATCCTGTAGGTAGATGGATATACTAGTAAAATGCCTCCTATCCTAGAGAATGAGAGAAGATCATGCATGCAACATCTTCATGTTCAATCTATCTATCGTTAAGGGCAATTTGGAAGATTTTGATGTATTCTTTAGCTATCCTCTGAGGATCGTTCGGGCAGAATTTAGAGCAAAAAAGTTCTGGATTCTTTGGCATATCATGATAGTCATTAAAGGAAAATGGTGAAGCATTGTTTCCCAACCAAGCCATTTGTGGAGGTGTGGGTGGTAATGGTTGAGTTGCAAAAACTTGTGGCTGAGATAGGGTGGCTGCTATATTTTGGATGTGGTTGGTAAATGGAGAAGAAATTGTTTGGAGTAAAGGAGAAGATGGAGATGGAGGGGATGGAGGTCAAGTGACTGGTGCTAATGCTGAAGCTTCCCCTTTCTTGGATCTTCTAGCCCTGGTAGGGGTCTTTAATTCTTGAAACTCTCCTTTATCTAGACGTGTCCTTCCTAAAATGGACCCTACTTATCTCTTAGATTGAACTTATACTTTTGGTAAGAGATATATTGGTTGTTAATTTTTTTCTTAGCTTCTTATGTTTATCATTTTTGGTTTTATATTTTTTATCTCAGATCTACTCAATGGAATCCTATCCTAATATTCTTAGAGTATCTTGGTTGATAGCATGAGTGACTTCTTTTGTATGTTTGACTTTATTTTGGCTTCTATTTTCCTGATCAAGGCCTATATCTTAATGTGCTTAGAGAATTTTGGGTTTAGACATGAGTTTCCTTATTTTCTATGTTTACATGTTTTGTGTATGCAAGGTGGGTAAATGACAATCATTATCCACTTTCTAAGCTTCCTCTTCAAATTTAAAAAATTTGTTGTTTTTCTTTTCCTTTTACTCTACACTTTGCATATCACGTTGCGTTGCATATTCTCTTTATAGGTTTCATTTTGATATTTGATCCTTGGTGGAGATTAATTTTGGTACATTCATAAGTGTTATGAGAGCTTTTAATTCTATCATTTGTTACTATAATTAAGTGATTTCATTATTCTTGTCATTTTCTCCATAGCATTAGCTTAATTAAATGGTACAAATATTCTTTATTCTTTATTTTGTTACTTGAGCATTAATATATGATGTAATTGAGGGCTATTTCCTCCTTAAGACCCCGTCATCTTGAGGGTAGTGAATCCCATCCTTTACACTTGCTATGACAGTGACCCATAAAATGATAAATCAATTACTTTTTAAAGAGAAATGGCCCCAAACATGATTGGATTGGTTATAAAAGTCACTACCTAGAGAAATTAAATTCCAGTCTCCATTATTAAATGGCTATTCTATTCCTTAGTCAAGAGAAATTTGTAATCCCTATACTAACCCATACATTCACAATACTAACATGTTCTTTTTAATTAACTATTAAATATTTCTAAATTTAATTTTGGACCTTTTCTCTATTATTGCTTCCTATGACCTTTTCTTCCTTTCTATTTTTAAAACTGTGTGACTATTGTTTTATATTTACACCATGTAATGTTCATTTCATCTCATCTTCTCGACTTCCTTGTGAGTGGATGTCAAATCTAAAGTGGCCTTTATTGGGTAAGCAACACAATCGATGACAAAATGTCCAACTGATTTAATTTCTAGTAATTAATTGAGAAAGAATGTCTAACTCTCAACTCGTGTTGATTTGATCATCAACGACATAGGCTTTGCCATTAAATATAAAGAAAAGATTTTATTTAATAATTTTGGAATTAGCCATTAAATATGAAGGTTGGCCTTAACAAGACTAAGTTGTTGATGATGAGACCAACACTTACGCTACTAAACAATAGAAAGGCTAGTTCATATTTGATGTCACTTCATGAACAATGCGAAATCATGAGATGAAGTAACAGACATTGCATTGTGTGAATAATTTAATGAGAAAGGACGTCTTAATCTGGTCATCAACGAGCTTGGTCTTCACCGGCCTCGATGCGGTGATTGCAGCGAGAATAACGTTGGGTTTACTTGTTCAGAGGCATCGGGTCAGAAATCCGGCCAGAAATCGCATCCAGCTTGCAGAGCGAAACTAATCATAATAAAATATTGGAGACTTCGTAAACTAAAAATAAAGAAATGAAATTTGGGGACACTGTGAAGACTTTGTAAAGATAGACTTGCTTTGCCTCGTCCATGAAAGCAGGTGCAAAGATTGAAGTTCAACCAGTACATAACGAATGCGACGTGTGGAGAGTTAAATAGTTATAGAACAATTTAAAATATGTATATTTTGATTAAAATATGAATTATGATTTGTGCAAATAACTATGGTATGCTAGGCCTGCCATGATCAATCTAAATATGGTATGAAATCATGAGATCAAGTAATGGACATTACATGGTGTGAATATAAAACAGTGGTCATCCAGTATTAAAGAAATAAAGGAAGAAAAGGTCACAGAAAGTAACAGTAGAGAAAATATGAAAGAAAGTAACATTTGTAGTGAATAATAAGGTTTATTTAAGACAATTATAAAAATTTATTGGATTTTGAATGTCTTTTCTAAGAATTTGTAGTTATGATTTTTTTTTTAGATTACAGAAATCTGGTAGCCTCCCTACTGCAGTGCACCTGGTAAACTTTTTTCACATGACTAGTGATGCTGATGTGACATGCCTTCCGTTACCTAGCGATAGAGAGGAGACTAGACTTTGTGACCTCATTCTTACAACATGATACTTTTTTTTAATAAATATATTGAATCAAAGTGTTTACAAGAATGAAGCTAGCAATAGATAGCTGAAAAAAGAATACAAGAGCTGCGAAATAGCAATACAACGACTGGGCACGAAGCAAAAGGAACTATACAGTAAAGAAAAATAGACCCCATAGACAATTGAGCTAGGCCCTCCACCACAATTTGTAGCTATGATTAATTGGAACTGTTATTATAATTATTATTTATTTATATAAGATTATATAAATATATATAATTTTTCTATTAATATTATAATTGTATAGGAAAGTTTTTGGATTAAAATTGTATAGAATTTTAAACAGATAAATTTGTTCATAATTTTAATTATATATTTGAATTGAAATGAAAGTCTCATATTATAGTTTTATAAAAAATAGAAGTAAAGATAAATAAATTTTTGTCTCCCCCTATTTTTCATCCTTAGATCCAAGCCCTAACCCTTTCCACAACCTTACCCCCAATATTAAGAAGAAATGTCAGTATAATTATCATCTTTGCCCCTAATACTTAATGATATACTTATCAATATTTTAAATACTAAATATTTTATGATGAATATGATATGATAATTCCTAGCAAGTGGTATGATTTCTACAAATAGTATCAAGGAAGGTGGATTTTCCCCTAACATTGGTAATGAAAAATTAATGATGTGAGCCTTAATGGTTAAAAACACTTGTACAAGTACATAAAGCATTGGGATATGTATATTCTTCAATTTGGGGTCTAAGATCAAGAGTTTCCTTACCTTAGTGGTAACATGGATCTAGGTGGAAACAAGGTAATGTGTGGGGAAAGGAATGATATCAATGCTATATAGGTATGCTAACATAACATAGGTAGGGAATTTCAATGAGGGGAATAAATTATGTCATTGATGTAAAATTATAGCAATGGTATGCAAGAGCGAAGGCATATTTCTTGAATTGGAACATATAGCAATGTATAGAAGTAAAATGGAATGTTGTCCCTAATCTATGGGTAAAAGCACAAAGTTGTGTCACACTTTCGGCCAAATAAATAGTTCCAAGCGAAATATTTTCAGCCGGAAAGGTTTCGCCCGACTAGGTTTCGATCGAAACCATGTGGCATATTACGTGGCACATAGGTTTCGGTCGAATAAGTTTCGCCCGAATCCAAAAACATCAAAAATTTCCTCCTCCCGCTTTAAAACTGCCTTCGAAATTGAATTTTTTAATGTGTGGGGTTTCTATAGAAAGGGTTTCGGTAGAAACAGTTTCTATAGAAAGGGTTTCGGCGGAAACCCTTTCTATAGAAACTGTTTCTACCGAAACTGTCTATGTGGCATCCTAGTTGGCAGCCAACTCAGCTTTTTTCAGAATTTTCTGAAACTTTCAACTTTAGCTAAGTATTTCTTTAGTCAGAATGATTTTTTTGCAAAAACAAAAAATACCCTTTTGTAGAGCTCGGAGTGGAGAATCCAAATATATAATTTTTTAAATATTTTTATTAGTTTTAATATATTTTATTTTTAAAATAATGCAAGTAGGTTTTCAAAATGAAAAAGGAAGTTGATTACAAATTAAAAACAAGATAGTAAAATTTATTAAAAAAATTTAAATCTTATATGGGGCACAAGAGGAGAGAGTCTTCTTCAAAAGGGTATAATTCTTTTTTTGAAAATGATTTAAAATTTTGAAAATAGTTGACGGCCCGTGAAAACTGTCAAATTTTGACATGTTTGACTTTAAAACGTTATTACAAGAAAAATATACATCAAAATTTGATTTTTCTTTTTCCATGCACAAGATATTGAAGTTACCTATTTGAGAAAAAAAATTAGGGAGAAATGATTTTTTTCAATTTGTTTTGACGGCCCGTGAAGTCACTCTTTTATGAAATTTTTAGCATTCTAAAATTTGTCCTTAAATTGATAAAAACATAATAAAAATAATTTTTTTAAAATTTTTAAAATTGCAACAATAAACTTCATCAAAATTTCTACATTTCATTAGTTTACACCATTTTGAAATTCAAAACATAAAGACCACTTTTATGTGGTCGAAGTTCATAATTTTTTTTGTTGTTGGTTGATTCCTTTATAAAGTGTGACACAGGTTTGTGCTTTTACCCCTATGTATAAGTGCTAAATATATCGCAAAGAGTGTACAAGGTGAGGGAAAGCATGATAATTCAAGGATATTTCCAATTTTCCATATATGAAAGAGGGAAGCCATGATGTTTTTGAAATACAAATGCTAAGGATGTGGTAAGAAGAGTACAAATGTTGTAAGGAAGACACTATAGAAATGTGAAATAGCAAGGTAGGCTTAATAAGTGACTCTAGGAGTGATATATCAATATATGTTCAATATCTAACTCTAGGAATGAGATATATTAGTGTATGTTTATTGTGTAATTTTAAAGGTGTGATATGTCAATGCAGGCTCAAGGTGTAATTGTAGAATCTTAATATGGAAATAGAAGATCAAGGAAAGTAAACAATGGTCAACAAAGAGAATATAAGCATCATAGTATCACAAATGTCATAAACATAAGAATGACAGGATTGGACAAGCATGAATAATATAACAAAAGAATCATAGAAAATGTGGAAACATATAATAAGCTTATAAGGATACATGAAAATTTAAAACATACAAAGTGGTAAACTATGGACAATAAAATCGTAAGGACATAGGGAAGAGCATAATTGTGCATAAGGTGATTAGTAGAGTCAAATGATCAACTCTAGTGGAAAATTTATCTAAAGGAAAAGATAATCAAAGCATAGGTGTATAAAGGAATATGAACAAGCATCAAAGGAAATGTAGCAAGGAAAAAGGAGAAGTAAATTTCCCCAACCTAGGGGGAAGGGTAAACATGAAATAGGATAAGTGAATGAAAATAAAAGGAATGAGAAAGATTCCAAAAAAATAATGTAAATGATAAGAGGGAAAAAGGAAATGTACGTTACAAGTGAATATGTATGTACTATATAGTGATTCTCAAATGTTGTGTAACAAATTTATGAGGTATAACATTTTTTCCAAATAATAATTATTATCATCATCTTAGGAGAAAACATAAAGTTTGTCTTCATCTATATGTGTTTCTTCCTCTTCTTTACATTATTTTTCTATTTCATAGATATAGTTTTGATAAGAAATAGGTTTCATGGAAGGAAATTCTTCTTTTAGTTCATGTGTAGATCTATTATTGGTCTAATAGTGTTAAGAAAAAAATAAGACCTACAAAATATATGTAGCTACTATTTCTAAAAACTTGAGAGGACTCAACAGAGGTAGAAAAAATTCATGTCTTTTTCTCATAGTTAAGAAATAATAATAGAGTTAGAATAAGATACATAGTATACAATAGGAAAAATAAGCCTACCTTTGAATTTTATTTTTGAAACAAAGGATCATTTTTAGTGAGTGTAAAGCTGATATATCTATTACTTATGCAACCATTAATCTTATATAGGCTAAGAAATTAATCAAGTGGTGATAATGTTGGAACCTTGAAAATGAGTGGAGATGGGATAAAATCTAAGATCAAATTATTTGTTAACTTCAACATGCAAATTTATCTTTTTTATATATCAAAATTCAAGATCAAATTATTTGAAAAAATTCACATGAGAATCTTGATTTTATATACTATGTATTATTATGAACAAATAATTAAATAAATTCTATATAAAAATGCACAGTATGTACTTTTCACAATTACAAGAACATGACATGCTAAGGTGATAATTGTTTACACAAAAAATTATTGTTTAAAATTTTGAAGTGAAGTATAGGAAAAAGTATCCCTTTTTCACACTTAATTTGGGAATAATTAATAATAAAATGAGCCTAATGTTGCCTTAATTTAGTGTTGTAATATGTTTTTCATATCCACATTAAGTTTAGGGACCTTTCTAATAAAATATACTTAATTGCACCTTATTTAGGGTGTTGTAAGGTGTATCTTTACATAGTTTTTACACTAATCTAGGGCTTTATTAATTAATTGAGGTTAATTTTCCTTAATTGGCCCTTTTAATTCAAATACAAGCCTAATTAAATGCAATTACTGAAGGATAAAATCCAACATTCACAAATGTCATTTCCTAACACTCAACTTTGGAAGATGTGTGTCCTAGGTAGGTGAGCTAGGACCCATTCACTACATGGTGAATGGGTCCTCAGTCCTGGGTATGTGCAGGATCATGATGGACCAAAAAGTGGCAATATGATGGGTGTGTAGGGTATGTAACTTATCGCCCTTTTTTTACTCAAAATTGATGAAATGAAAAAGTTTTTTAAAAGAGATTTTCAACTTTCCACCAATATAAATTATGCTTTACTTTAAATTTAATAAATTATTATGATTCATTTTCTATTTGAATTACAACTAAAGTCCTAATTGATAGGCTGATTGAAAAAAATCTATAGCTTCCAAACAGTATCATATTTTTTTGAATTTGAAACATGCATCACATACTATAGGATTAAAAAAAAAATGAATTTCATGAAGTTTTGACCAAGTTAAGGTGGTCAGACATACGAGTTTTTATATTTTTTAAAAGTTGTAATAAAAAAGTCATAGTTAATTATTTACTTGGAAAAAAATTATAAAAAA
Source organism: Sequoia sempervirens (assembly GCA_007258455.2). Taxonomy (NCBI): domain Eukaryota; kingdom Viridiplantae; phylum Streptophyta; class Pinopsida; order Cupressales; family Cupressaceae; genus Sequoia; species Sequoia sempervirens. The sequence continues at coordinate 20,211 of VDFB02069991.1, read as the reverse complement.
ATGTGCATCACATATGGACATGAGTCCTCTACTTATATGTAAAATCTTATTAAAAAAAAATATTATTATTTATTGCACCAGCACATGCTACCACAATAGTGGTTTACACTTTCTGGGAGATCCTGATTTTTGCTGAAATCACATATTTTTAGAAAATATAATGATTTAAGTCTTGAAAAGTTTCATTTAAAGGATTCCAATTGAAGAGGGTTTGATCAAACCACCTTATACCAAGCCCCCTTGGATAGAACCCCACTAGTTTTAAACCATACCTATAACAGAGTCTCCTTTACACCTATTAAAATGCTGATATAAAACCACTTTTGACTTACCTTTTGGGGGATCAAATGAATTCATTTTAATTTATTTTTTTTGTAAGTATGCAGTCCTTATTATAAGATTTCAAAAAAGTATAATTTTAATTAAATTTAATTTGATTATTATATTTATTTTTTATTTCTCGTCAATGTAGGCTTTTCACCAAAAATCAAGCTCTTTGTTCTGCACATGTGGAAAAATAGTAGATTATCAAAAAAAAAAATAAAAAAAAATGAGTGCACTAGATATAGAAGTCCTTGATCAAACAAAAAAATAAAAATTGAATTTTGATACTTACAAAAAAAGTTACACATTATACGACCATGTTATGTCTGAATTGTAATTGGTTTGACTTCAAAACTTGATTAAAAAAAAATATTGAATAAAAAACTATCTAACCAAGTGGAAGCACTAGATATCAGAGTTATAAATATAAATTCGAAAGAATTAGAATTTTATCCTTCATGGAAAAAAATTTATGTGTTATACGGTGAGAATCACTTTTTAAAAATGTTGTTTTTAAAAAAAAAACTAGTTTTCGAGGGAGATGGAAAAAGAAGTGCAATATGATTCCAAAAATTTTGAAAAAAACAAATTTAGAATCTAAAGACGAAATGTGATGAAACTCTAGTTTGCATCATCTTCAAATTTCTCACAGTTTAGTAGTTTAGTTAATACATTCAATTTGCTACAGATTCTATTCTTATATATTTTTGAAATAATATAGATAAATTACTCAATTTTTTACGTCAAGTTTCCTAACTCTGATTTTTCTAATATTTTTGCCACTTAAGGGCCTATTTTTTCCATGATGATCCTACACATACCCTCCTAGAACATTGAGTTTTCCTAACATTTCACCTTGTCTTATGTGTGTCCTAGGTAAGTGTCTTAGGACCCATTCACCACATGGAAAATGGGTCCTCACTTAGACCTAGGAGCCCTCTTTGAAATATGTTTTTGGTAGTATTTTAATGACTTAAAATCCTTAATTCAATGTTGGCTTGTGATATTTGAATTTTGGTAATTAAGCTTAAGATATGTATAAATAAGAGGTCATTTCACTATGTTTCACTAAGCAATTTTGATGAGAGCATACTTATAGCAAATTTTATGATCAATGTTATTTTCAAGAGAATTCAAGGATCGATTTATTTAAGAATTTTTGTAGCAATCAAGATCCAAGAATTATGTCAAAGTTATGTTGAGTCATGCATGTTTTTGGAGCTAATATGTTGATGTAGGTTTCATGATTTAATAAAGCATTCAAAGTATCATTTCAAGCAAAGATTCAAAGTCAAGATCCACATCCATTGAAGCCATTTCATGCAAGTTGCAGACCTATATTATCAAGGTTTATCAAAATTTTGGTGAGTTGTGACATAAGATTTTTCATTCATCATTCCTTCGTGTTTAATTTTTTAATTTCAAGGTTTAATTACCAAAACAAGGTTTGACCAAGGCAAACCCCCATTCACCTAACAAATAACATTTTTCTCTCTTTGATGTGTGATTGTAGATTTTAGGTTGAAGATCCTTTGAAGAACCAAAATTGCAAAGTTGTCAAAGTTGTCAAATTTTTCACCATTCTTGCAATTTCACATAAACTCTTATACAAAATTTATTTTTGGCTGTCCAACAGTGAAAATCAATAATCTAGGAGTGCATAAATAGAGGAACATAACCCAACAACAGATATTTTGGAGCCCTATCCAAAAGCCATTCCCTATAGGGTGAATGAGTCCTTAGTGAGCCATGAAAAACACTTTCTGCAAAAGGTATGCATCAGTTATCCCTGCCAAACTCTCCCTAAAGTTTGTAGGTTCCATTAGTATTATGATTTAGCTTCTAAATGCACTATATAGCTTGTAATTTGGAGTTTATTTGATGATAAATTAATCTTTCTCTTGAAAGCATTGTTAGGCTCACACCCCCATCCTTGCATAAAGGAGAAATTGTTGATTCATACCTTGATTTGACTCACCTTTTGGTTGATAGTCACTTCATGGTTTGGATCTCATTTCTTGAATGAAATACTGGAGAATAGGGTTATTTGTTTTGGTGAACCCCCTTTTATCATAACCCCATTTTTCTTTGTTTCAACTTCAAGGGATCAATTTTTTCTACGAGCTGTGTTTGATGATTTAACATGTATTTTTCTGAACTTTTGAGTGGAAAAGAACACTACAAGACATGCATGTTCAATGGGACCATAGTTTAGCTCATATCCCTCAAGTGTGTGGCTGATGTAGTAAATTGCTCTTTCCTTTTTGTCATTATCATTATGTGCTAGTAGTTCCCAAAGTGTTGATGTAGTTGTTGATATGTAAAGTATGATGTGTTTACAATAAATAGGAGGCATGCAAATAGGTAGTGTTAACAGGTAATCCTTTATCTACTAAAATAACTCTTGACATCGATCAGTCCACAAAAGTAGCACTCCCTTTCGTAGCAAGTGTTGGAATAGTTGACATTTATCTGCTAGTTGAGCAATGAACCTTTAGATGGATTGTAATTGTGTAAGGGGGAAATCAAGATGCATAATGAAATAAAACATGAATTAATTAAGCTAATCTAATTCAAACAAAGATTAAAATTCATACCCATTACTCATTAAATGAACAATACAAGATTATTGAATTCAATGAAATTAAGCAATGCAAACAAGAAATAATACAATTTATTCAACTAGCTATACTATTACCCATCTCATGTTGAAGTGTATCCATAGTGATGTTGAATTGCATTGTATAAATGTGAAGCCTCCATTATGTTCTCTACAAAAGCTTAAAATGTGTGTGGATGATGATCAAGATATGTGTAAAAGCTTGTGATAAATTGATTGTTAATTTGGCATTACTTTGTTGCACAAAATATGTCAATTCTCTAATCATTTTTGAGGATGAAGAGGATTGTTATATAGATTTTACATTTTTAGATGAACAATCAAGATTGCATAGTAGAAAATCTTGATCAATGGTTCAAAACCATTGAGAGGAATTAGATGGGAAGAATTAGTGGATTTAGATTGCATGATCGGTGTGATTGATGAAATCAAGTTGACTATTCAATGGAATTGAGGAAATAGATTGAGAGGGTAGTGGGATTGAAGAATAGATTAATTGATTAGGAAATAGATGGATTGGTTAGCCAATTAGAGTGAACAATTAGTGACCGTAATTTGCTCAATCACAAAAGGGGGTGACAGTAATTAATTAATTAATTAAACTTTTTGATTTGAATGTGCAAATCATGTTTGAATTTTACAAATAAAGTTATATTTGCTTATTGATGATGTTTAAATAATTAATTTAATTATTTTGTTTATAAAGGGGGAAAGTGATTTAATTAAACTATTAGGTATTAATAATTTAATTGATTTAGGGGAATAGGGCAAATTAGTAACATAATTAAATAATGTAATATTATTCTATTAACAAATAAAATTAGGGTTTTTGATGTAATTGATATAAAATGTAGTGATATTAGGTAATAATGATGTTGATGATGAGAAAATATCATTCAGGATGTGTGACAAGCGTTAGGTTATTTTAACATGTCTACATTTTTCCCCTCTTTGAGACAAAGGATTGGTTGCTTTGTTTTAGAGAATTTGATGTTAAGATCAAGATTTGAGAAAAATTTATATGCCCCCATTGTGCCCCGACGATCAACGAAAAGATGGTAGAACCCTGGGCTTCCCCCTCAAGAGGTTGGCCAAAAAATCATTTTTTTGGGTCAAGCTCGTGACAATATTTCATTTTAGTTTAGATGCATAGAGGATGAAAAATTAAGCTTATAGGACTGTCGTTTATAGTTCAAATGTTCCTAAGAGATCCTAATTTGAACCTAGGAAGGTTTCCTAGGTAAAAATTAGTGTTAAATTTACCTCATTTGCATTCTAATCCTTTAGTAATTTCTTGCCTCTAGATTATGTGATTTTGTGATTGTTGAGGAGCTATGGAGAGGATTCGAGGAGCCCCACATTGCATAGAGTCTATTCACGAGTTTGGGAGGCCCATTGGTGTCAATGTGGCGGTATCTACCTTTTCCTTTCTTATTTTTGTCTTCTTTTTTTTGAGTAATTAATGCATGAAATTTTTTTAGGCATTATGATAGTTTCATGATTTTTACACAAGTATGAATTATTTTGACCACTTTTGATGTTTCTAACTATGTCACTTTTTCTTTTTTCAAATTCCCTTGATTTAATTGTTAACTTTTTCTCTAGATGTTCACCTTTATTTTTTCCTTCATTTAGAATTTTTTCTTTTGACTTTTGTTTTATGTGAAATGACCGCCATTTTGAAATATGTTTACTCTTAAGAAACTTTTTTGCTTTTTCTATTTATACTTATTTTGAGTTTCTTTATCGCTTTTTAAAAAAATAGGTCCATTTTTTACTACTTTGACCTCTTTTGATAAAAAAAAGTAATCGCTTTTGCTATTTTTGGAAGTTTGACCTAGTTTTTTTGAAATCTTAGGTTCGTTTTGTGTTTTCATAGATAATTCTTGACATCATGGGTTGAATGTTTGTAGGAAATTCTCAAACCACTTTACTCAATAAAGTGATGACCACGTGAGTTTTTTATTTGATCATTGTTTTTTAAGAGTTTGAGTGGGATGTCCTAGACATTGTGGGGTTACAAAATATATGTTGCATGCTAACTATTAGGTTCCATAGAGCGATGATGACTGCCCTCATGGAGAGATTACACTCTGAGACATCATCTTTTCATTTGTTGACTAGTGAGGCCTCCATCACCTTGGAGGATATGTGGATGATTCTCCATGTTTTGATCCATGGAGAGCTCATCACCTATTCTATACGATAGGGTACCCATGCTATGCAACAAGTTCTTGGGGTCAAGCGTCTTTAGGTTGTGTAGTCAGAGATAAACATGTCTCCTTTCATTAGTAGTGCAGATCCTATTTCTTTAGTTGTATGTGCTTTGGTCTTGAGGCTCGTCATTCTTAATCAATGAGGTCAATAGTTTCTAGTTATTTGGGGAGTATGTATTGAGTAGATGTTCAAGCATGGTATTAGGCATGCACAGGGTGCATGTCTTATTGTACATATTTACAAAGATATGCATGAGGCTTCCTACCATGGAGGTAATTCCATTTCTATTGGGGTTACCTTACTTCATGTATGGGTCTGGGAGCAGATCCCAATTACTAGACCTAATGGTATCTTAGATCGACATCCCGAGGATTCTACTCATACAGATATGGTGATTTTCTTCACTATACGTGGCCTATCCAACTATCTAAGTAGCATTGTGTTATAAATGACAATCTTGGTTTTTTTTTAGGCTATGGTTGGATTGTGATATGTGGCATGACGATTAGGAGAAACTTACATTTTTTTGATAGACTCATTGGTTGATCAGTCGTTCCCATTCTTTTCTTGAGCGCTATCAACCTAATTGGGTTTTTCGCTAGTTTAGTGAGTGGCAGACCCATTTTCCTAATGATTACTAGGCTCTCTTTGGGAGGACTACCTGAGAGGTCCTAGTGTAGGGACTCCAAGATTATTGCAAAGTTTAGAGTGCCTTCCTCATTTGGATGGGAGTGGCTTATAGGACTAGCCAATCCAGTTACCACACTAGAAAATGATCAATGGTGGTCTCATTGAATTCCTATTTGATTCACAGATCATATTGGTGTTGTGCCAGCTATTGGGATAGTAGGTATTACCGACCGCCATGGTGAGAGACAACAAGTTAGGATCACTATGGAGCAACTTGATAGAGCTAGACATGATGAGAAATAGGATCAAAAGGATGATCCCATGCAACAAGATCAAGCACATGGTCCTCCTCCTCCACCTGGGGATGCAATAGCTATAGCCTAGATTGTACAGTTGAAAATGGCTAGAGATGTCGAGATCATCAGGAGATAGGTTGTAGAGGCATAGGTTACCATTTTCACTACAGAGTGGGATGTTGCAAGGTAGGAGAGAGATGACTTTAGCAAGGAGAGCAACACACTTGGGAAGGATAGGGATACTAATATTTGGCAATGTCATGTTGTCGATGCACAAGTGCAAGTGGTGACTATTGAGAGGGATACCCTCAAGGTAGAGCGTGATGCTCTTAGAGAAAAGTGAGACCAGTTTATGAGAGAGGCCACCTACTACTAGACTTTGTATGAGGTTTTTGTTCCCAGAGGATGAATATGTCTTCACTTTGGTGAGCCTAGTACAACTACTGGTGCAACTGAGTCAGGTGATGAATCAGTTAGGTAGCTAGATCAGTTGTTAGTCATGCCACAACCTTCTTCTTACTAGAGTCATGATCATCAAAGGTCCCCACCTCTGGCTGGGAGTCGAAGTGATTATTTCTTAATATTTTATGGTATTCATTGTATTAGAGACTTATGTTGTAGACATGATTTTTTGTATATATATTCATTAGCCCAGTTGAGGCCTCATATATGTATTTTTTTGTATATGATATCACACATGTTATTTGATTATGTATATGAAATTCTCAATTTTGATGATATATGAGATATACCATGTTTTTATTTGGCTTTATTATATGTTATACATGTGATTATTATGTATAATGATATATGTATATGTTCATGTTTTGTACTTTTCTATTGTATGCATATGATGTAGATGGATGGATGATTTATTTATCTATATGATACATGATGTTTTATTATGTACATGATGGATGTTGATATATGATGGATGATGATATCTTATAAATGTGATGTATGACTATATATGATGCATGATTTTTTTTATTGCTTTACTATGGCCATGATATGTACTAATGGAATTGTGGATGCATGATGGATGTTGTTTAGAAGAAATGTTGGATAATGGATAGAAATTTGATGTTGTTAGTTATTGATGATTTTCTTTTTCTTGCATATAGGCTTCATATCTTTAACAATACTTATTGATGTAGCAAATAGACATGATGCACCAAGGTATTAATAATCAAGGTGGATTGTATTGATTGTGTGGACTTTGTTGGAACACAAAGAATATTCTTGCTCATACCAGACATATAGAAACCTTTTTAGAGTATATTGTCGAGTTGTGTTAAAGATTTTCAAACTAGTTACACAGAGAAGTATGAAATACCTAACATCCAACTGCTACATGAATTGTCTCAAAACAACTTCCATACATAAAACAAAGAAACTATTCTTCATGGTCGTATCACAAAATCATCTCACAAACAACTTAAATGTATAAATCGACAGTTAATGTCATCATTCCTTCTTCTCTAAATCCTTATGGATATCCTTGAGAGATCCTGGGAATGTTGTATTATGATAAATCGAAAAGATAAGATTATAAAAATATAAGCAATGTTGTAGTATCACTTACCATAATTTTTTTGATGTGTCATGATGAAATCCATTGATGATGTCTATTGTAGGAATTTTTTATCTGTTAAGACTCATGTTTAGGATTTTTGATATGATTTTCAAGTGGCTATGGTAATATATACTTAGGAATTATTTTCACTTGATATTTGTCTATTCATTTCAATCTTCACTTTGGAATTTTTTATTTTGATGTTTGTTTTGTTTGTTGTTTGCATTGTTAAAGGGTGATTGTGTTGATTTATTTATTATGGATGACAAGTTTATTGTAGATTGATAACAATGGGGGTAGGACCTTTTTGGTTCTCTATTTATTTGATGTTGTTTTACTATTTTTAGGGGACTAACCTAGGGCCTTGGGGGCTCATGAAAGATGGCCTTGCCTACATTATACATGCAGAGGCTTGTAGTTCACTTGGTTTGATAAGAACATGTTTTTGATCATTTTTTGTTTTTGAATTTTGAATTTTTGACTAAGTTAAAATACCATTGTGAATACCTAAGGGGATTGAGCTAAGGCCTTAAGGAATAATAATCCTTTCCTATGTTATACACACAAAAACCATGTAGTTTGACTGGTGTTGACTCAAAGCATTACATGTTTTTGGGATTTTTTGTTTTGAGTTTGTTTTCTGGATGTTTTTTATTTTGATATTTTTCAATTGTGATGGGATTTACAAGGATCCAATCTGCCACCAATTTTTAAGAGTTTCCCCCAATTGAAGACAATATTATCTTCATGAGGGGAGGCAGACGTTGATGTTGCAATAAGGTTTGACACCTGATTAGTCATCGAGCCATGGTTGGTGACATGTTTTATTATGAGACAAATGGGTGGATACTCTAGATAGTGTTGATAGATAAGGATGCAGGTCTTATTCAAACATAGCACCTGTTTTCTAGGTTTTCACTATGGTACCTATCCTAGAAGTGCCACAAAGTAGTTTTCACTTCAAGAACATTTTATTTCTCTTTATTATTTTTCTTGCTTTTTTTATGTTTTCTTGCTTTTTATCCTTTTTACTAGGATACTTTGATGTGTTCAAGTATATAAATTTTTAACATGGTTTTTTTCAGTAGTTCAACTAAAGTTTCTCCTTCAAGAGTAGCCAATTGATAAGCTCCAAATCCATATCTTGTTGTGACAATAAATGGACCTAATTAATTTGGTTGAAACTTCTATTTTCTATCTTGATTTAGCTGTATTTTTTAATTCTCTTTTAGCACTAGGTAACCAACCTAGAATTTTATGTTCTTGATGTTTTTTTGTAGCTTCATTTGAGCCAATTCTAATAAATATGAAAATGGTTTAATGTGCTCAAATTCCTTTCATCTAGGAGTTCCAACTCATTCAATATGGACACTCGATATTCCTCATTGTTGACTATGCCTTTTAAGGATACTCACATTGAGGGGATTTCAACTTTGATAGGTAATACAACTTCAGATCCATAGACCAAGAAAAAAGGTGTGGCCCCTATAGGTGTATGAATACTAGTCAGATAAGCCCATAGGGTTGAGTTCATTTATAGATTCCAATCACGCCCGACATCATTAACAATATTTTTTAGTATTTTTAGGATGGTTTTATTAGATGCTTCATCTTGAATATTTCCTTGGGGATAGTAGGACATGGAGAATCTATGTTGGATCTAGAAAATTTAGAACAATTTTCTTTGACATCTTGGATTTTGAATGGGGTTCCATTGTTCGTTATGATGGTTTAGGTAATTCCATATCAACAAATCAAATAATTCAAGATGAACTTAGATATTTGTTTTCCTGTAATGTATATTAATGGAATTGCTTCTATCCACTTTATGAAATATTTAGTTGTAGTGATAATGAACTTATGCCCATTGGATGAAGCAAGAGAGATCTTACCTACCAAACCTAATCCCCACTATGAGAAAGGCCATGGTGTTGTGATAGGTCTCAATTCTCGTGTTGGTGTGTTAATAAGGTCACTATGTTATTGACATTGATGACATTTTCTTGAATACTAAATGCATTCATATTCCATGGAAGGCCAATAGTACCCTATTCTCAAAGATTTTTGTACTAGGTTAGGTCCACTAGAGTGGAATGCACAAATTCCTTCATGTACCTCTTGTAAGGTGGTTTTTAATTCTTTTGTGTTAAGAAATTAGAGTAAAGTACCTTATAAACTTTGATGATATAAGGTGTCTCCTAGGATTGTGAATTGGGAAGTCCTATGGGAAAAGGTATTCTTTCAAATGGCTTGTCATTAAATCAAGAGGGATGATACCATTCTAGATATAGTCAAATGTGTCTTGGTGCCATGGTTTGTTAGGACCAACAACATCACAAACTAGTTCTAATTCCAAGATACCAAATGCCGATATGAGTAGTTTCTCCACAAGGAATTCGTACTTAGGAATTTTTTATGGAATGTCAACGGGTGATCCCATAATAGTGGTTTACAATTTTTGGCCAAACTGGAGACTGAAATTATCATTTTTAACTAAATCTTCACATTCGGGCACCTATAGCGGCTAAGCTGTGAGGAATTTGAAGATGGTACAAACTAGAGTCTCATCAAATTTTGTCTATAGATTCTAAAAATATTTTTTTCAAAATTTTTGGAACCAAATTTCACTTCTTTTTCCATCTCTCACGAAAATAGATTTTTTTTAGAAAACAACATTTTAAAAAAGTGGCGCACACCGTATAACGCATAAATTTTTTTCCATGAAGGATAAAATTATAATTCTTTTAAATTTAGATTTGTAACTCTGATATCTAGTGCTTCCACTTGGTTAGATAGTTTTTTATTGAATATTTTTTCCTTAATCAAGTTTCAAAGTCAAAACGAATTATAATTCAGACACAAATGTTATAGACAACATAACTTTTTGTATATGTCAAAATTTTTATTTTATTTTTTTGTTGGATCAAGGACTTCAATATCTAGTGCACTCATATTTTTCAATTTTTTTTTTTGATAATCTTCTATTTTTCCACATGTGAAGAACAAAGAAATTCATTTTCGATGAAAAACCTATGTTTAATAAAACTTAAAAAACAAATACATAACAAAACCAAAACATATTAAAATTATATTCATTGGATAGCTTGTTCTGAGGAATACCATAATCATTTGAAATAAATTTTAAATGAATTCATTTGATCCCCCAAAATCTAAATCAAAAGTGATTTTTTTAGCATTTTGATAGGTGTAAAGGAGACGCATTTATAAGTATGGTTTAAAACTAGCGAGGTTCTATCCAAGGGGGTTTGATCTAAGGTCATTTGATCAAACCCTCTTCAATTGGAATCCTTAAAATGGAACTTTTTAAGGCTTAAATCATTATATTTTCTAAAAATATGTGATTTCAGCTAAAATTCGTTCCTCTCAGGAATTGTAAACCACTATTATGGCAGCACCGAAGGAGAAAACCTATTTTTCCATAATGTCAACCACTCTGTTGTTGATTTGGGGAACGTGTTCAATGGTGATGATGATAAAATATTTTTTGAAACTATCCACCATTCTTTTATATGGCATTACTTTTTCATCTTTTATTTGATACTCATCATTTACTTTCCTAATTACCAGTTGAGAGCCTACATAAACCTGCAATTATTTTATCCTCCATTCTATGGCCATTTGGAATCATTTGATTAGTGCTTCATATTCTAAGATGTTATTTCTACATGAGAAAGAAATTCTATAAGTATTAGGTATACTATCTCCCTGTGGTGTGAAAAATGAGATACTTGCTCTTGAGCCATGTTGAGTGTGGAACTCATCAAGGTACAAGGTCCAACAACTTGTATCTTCTATTAGCACTATGCTTTCATCTTGGAACTCTGCTATTAGTGGATGGTCATCCTCTATTGGTGCTTCTTCTTGTTTATCTACTATAATGTGTCCCTTTATGGCCTTTATATCCACATATTATATGTCAAACTTCCTCAATATCATTACCCATTTAGCAATCCTTCCTATTAGAGCTACTTTTGCCAATAGATATTTTAGGGGATCTAGTTTTGAGATCAACTTTACTTGTCTATTCAAGATATAGTGTCTCAACTTCTATGCTGCAAAGATGACAGATAGACATGGTCTTTCTATGGTTGAATTTATTTCAACTTATAGCCCACCAATGTTTGGCTAATATAATAGACCACTATTTCTTTGTTATTGTCATCTAGTTATGCTAAAAGAGCTCTTAATGTTGCTTGTGTTGTAGAGACATAGAGTATCATTTCTTTATTTAGAATAGGTGGCATCAATACTAGAGGAGTGAGTAGATACTCCTTAACCTATTAGAATGCTTGATTACATCCACCATCCCATTTGAATGTGATGTTTTTATGTAGCATATGGGCAAATGGATGACACTTGTCTACCAACTATGCGATGAATCACCTAATGGACTATAGTTTCCCTTGTAGACTTCTCAGCTACTTCAATGTCCTTAGAGGAGGAATTTATAATATGGATTTTACGTTTGCATGATCTACTTGGGTATGTGTAGGATCATGATGGGCCAAAAAGTGGCAATATGATGGGTATGTGGCTGATGACTTTTTTTTACCCAAAATTGATGAAACGAAAAGGGTTTTTAAAGGAGATTCTTAGCTTTCCACCAATATAAATTATTCCTTACTTTGAATTTAATAAGTAATTATAATTCATTTTCTATTTGAATTATGACTAAAGTCCTAATTGATAGGCTGATTGAAAAACATCTATAGCTTTCAAACGAATTCACATTTTTAAAATTCAAAACATGCATCACATTCTATGATTTGCATACTATAGGATTAAAAAAGGAAAAAATGAATTTCATAAAGTTTTGACCAAGTTAAGGTGGTCAAACATATGAGGATTTTATATTTTTTAAAAGTTGTAATAAAAATTCATAACTAATTATTTACTTGGAAAAAAATTACAAAAAAAATGCATCACATCGAGACATGAGTCATCTACTTATATCTAAAATATTATAAAAAAATATTATCATTTTATTGTGGTTAGGGTGGTCAGGCAGACACCTACTTCTTATTTTTTCCTTGAAATTTAAGTACTACTGCATTGAAATTTCAAATATTCACCAAATAGATTTTTTTTTTTTTTTAAAACCTAGTAGTTTAGAAACTACATTCAATTTGTTACAAATTATACTCTTACATATTTTTGAAATAAAATAGATAACTTATTGAAATTTTTACATCAAATTTCCTAACTCTGATTTTTCTAAATTTTTTGCCACTTAAGGGCATGTTTTTTCCCTGATGATCCTGCACATACCAACTTCAATGCCTCTTCTTAACACTATGTACCCTAGAAATTTTCCAAATGTTACTTAGAATAAACACTTTTTTTATTGAGCCTCAAGTTTTACTACTCGAGCCTATCAAATACTTTTTCTAGCTTGGTAAAATGGTCTTCTCTTTTGATGGACTTTGCTTTTATGTCGTCCACATAATCTTCCATAGTTGTATGCAACATATCATGAAAGATTGTAACTTCATTTCTCACTAATAGGTTGCCCCTGTATTCTTTAGACTAAATGGTATGATGTTCCAATAGAAGTTCCCCCATGCAAAATTGAATGTTGTTTTATGTTGATCGTCAGGAGATATCTTTATCTAATTCTATCAAAAGAAGTCATTCAATAGTGACAACACTTCATGCCCTACAATTAGATCTATGATCATATCGATGCTCGGAAGAGGGAAGTAATATTTTGGGAAAGCCTTGTTTAAATCTTAGAAGTTTGTGCAGATTCTTATGCCCCTAGTGGACTTTAATTATAATACTAGATTCAAAATCCATTCAGGGTAATCATTTGGTCTGATGAAACCCACTTCTAGCAGTTTCTATAGTTCTACTTTTACCAAAAGTGTGATCTATGGATGAATCTTCTATAGCTTTTGCTTGATGGGTTTAGCTCTAGGAAATATGGCTAGGTGGTGTACAACCAATACTGGATGTAGCCCTAGCATGTCTATGTATGTCCATGCAAAGTTGATTTTCCTTTCATTGATGAATGTTAAGAAGTTCACCTTTCCTTCAGGATCAAGTGATGTTGCATGGTATGTGATTTTTGGGTTCTCTATGATGACAACATTGATAAGTTCAGCTTCTTCAACTAGGAGTGTTGACTTCTCTTGATATTCAGAAATAGAGAGATTGAATCCTGCATCCTCGAGCGCCTCAGAGATTTTTTCACCCCTAGATTCATCCTTTTTTTCTCTTTTCAGAATCCAATAGAGCCACCTCGTGGTTTTCCTTAGGGGATCTCATTTTAATTTTTACATCATCTTTTTCAATTTGTTTGATTAGAGGACACAATGTCCCCTCCAAAATATGCTTCCCATTCGAGTTCCATGACAAACCCTACTTTATGATCTCCCGATAGTATATTGGGTCGAAGTCCCATAAACTCTACAATATCTTCATCCTTCTGGAATTGATCCAAAATAGGCATATGATGTTGTTGGTCCCAATCTATTAAATGTGGATAGCAGAGGGGTAGGTTATCATCATTATATATAAAGTTTATGGAAGTTGTTGAAATGGTCAATAAAGCTCTGGAATCATTTTCCCATTGAGTATCTAAGTCATTGTCACTAGAGGTGAGGGAATCCCATTCATACTCATTAGATTATGTTTCATAAGTATAGTCTTTAAGTATAGGTTTTCTAGGTTGGACAAGGATTATACTTATGCTAAAGCTCTCAAATAAGTCGTCAATTGGTAAATCATTTTTTATAATATGGTAGGTATCCAATGTCTTAACATCAATAGGAGGAGGTCCTTTCTCAAAAGAGGTACATCCAACATTTGGAGTAACCATGTCTATTGAACCAAAGCCTAGTCTCATGTTCTTCTTTCCTTGTTCCACTATAATAGGTTCCCATCTACCTTGTTTGTATTGGCCAAAGCCACCTTTTCTAGTATATCCCATTTTTTTAGCCATCTGATCATACCCTTTACTACTAGAATCGACGAGAAAGGGATGTAGTTGTTTTGATTCTTCTTCTTCTATGTAGATCATTGATGAGAGGTCCTCTTTGAATATTTCCTCATCTTTCATTTTGAGCCCCACTTGGTAAAGATCGTGGGTTTGACTACCATTGTTACTACTTGAACATGTTTGATCTCCTTTGGCCCTCCATAAACCTTTGGTGTCGGGGGAAGCATTCCAATGCAAAAGGCTTGATTGAAATGATATTTTTTGTTATCCTTTTCAAGTACTTGAACCTTGGGATCATATTTTGGTTGTTCACTTGATATGGTTTTAGTTAAGGTTGATGGTAGTGTTGACGATTCAATATATGAGAAGGAGTGGAATGATATATCATTACTAGTACTCGCTAGATTTTGTTGTATTTCTTCTCCAATTTTGCACAATAGTGGAAGGATTTAGGACATATAATGTAACCTCCTTTCCCTTGTGAGGAAATTTTAGACATTGGTGGAATGTCGAAGGAACTAATTGTAGTGCATGAATCCATGGGCATCCTAGAAAAGGGTTATATGGAAGATCAAGGTCTAGTACTTGACATGTTGTTTATGTTGTTGTTGGTCGTATCTGTATGGGAAGCCTGATTGTTCCTTTTGAATCTCCTTTGAGGTCATCATAATCCCTTATAGTGATGTTTTTTCCATTGTTAATTACATCATCAAAATGCCCCTACTATTTAACAAATTTCAAGGCACAAATGTTTAGACTTTCACCGTAATCTATCAATAATCTTTTGAACTTATCTTTGTGGACACCAAGCTCTATATAGAGGGATTGGTTGTGGAACAATTTCTATGGAAGGTATTTCTCATAAAATACTAAATGATGAGTGGTCATGATTTTTCCAACCATGGCTTGAAACAAAATAGGTTTGAGGCCATCAGGGACTGATGTTTCCAAATCTTTTTCTAGTATTTCCTTATGTGCGGGTGATAATTTCAACATCTATAGAATGGAGATCAAAATGGGGGTATTCTTTAGTTGTTCCACAATACTATAGTCATTGGATGACTTAGCTATGGGTTTAGGCAAGGATCCTTGTATTGTTACTTTCTCTCGATGGGTAGTTATGTTACATTCAGGGTACATGCCTCGTATAATTAGCACATTGAATCTAGTATCATCTACTTGGGAGATGGTAACTAGGATGGTGCCACCATAGGTGTAGTTGGAAATATGATAGTCTTGTTCTTTCTCTTTTTCATTTTTCTTAGCATGGTTAGGAATTGAATTCGTGTAGACTTAGAGTTTTTTGTTTCTAGGATGGTGTTCTACATAAAATTCACCTTTTTTCATTAATTCTTGCACTATATGTTTAAGTCTCATGTAGTTATTCATTGTATTTATTTGATCTTATGGAACTCACATAAGTTTTTTTCATTGTACCATGGTGTTTTAAAACTTAGCTTTTCATAGTTCTTGTGCTCATTGACTTTGATGAGGCTTTGTTGAACTAATTTTCACATGATTTTCTCAAGTGTTTCTCCTAATGTAGTGAATTTCCTCCTTGGTTGGCTATATTGTCTTTTTTTTTCCTCCCTGATTTATATGTTGGTTATTTGATTGATTATTTTGTGGATAGCTGAGTTGATTGTTTTGTACGTTGTTGGGAGCATAGCTCTTTTGTGCAACTTGGGATTTCTTTTGTAGTCCATTGGGATTTTGCATGTTCCGTACAACTCTAGCATTAACTATTCCATCATTGGTAACATTTTTGTTCTTGTGCCAAATCTTTGGTTTATCATTTGAACTAGAAGGGTTTTCTTTTGAGTTGTTTAGTTTAATGACTCCCCTTGCTATGAGAGGTCTTTCAATTTTTAGTCCCTTTTCAATAGTCTCTTTGAAGTTATTGGGGAACAACATGGTGATTTGGTAATTGATTTCCACTTGGAAATTGGAAACAAAGATATCCACAAGTTCTTTGTACATAGTATGTAAAGGATTCCCCTTGGCTTTGTTTAATTTTGTAGAGGTCAGTGATGGTGACATCTTGTTCTATGTTGAATGAGAAGTGGTTCACAAATTTGTTAGACAATTCATCAAAACTCTTAATACCCGGTGGTAGATGGGAGAACCAATCCATAGCATGACTAGTAAGACTGTGTGGAAAAAGTCTCATTAGGTAGGAATCATTGTTTTGCACTTACATGCAAGCTATCAAGAAGTCTCACACATGTTCTATCAGATCTCCTTTTCACTTGTACTTTTCAAATTTTGGTATTTCAAAATCTTTGGGGAAGGGGAGCATAATAATAGAGCAATCAAAAGGGAATGGATATATACCCTGTAGATTACATGTCTTCTTTGGCTTTCCAATATAGATGTCTTATATCATTTGATTTAGGGCTTGTAGTTGTATGTCTACCTCTATGTTTGGTACATTTATTTGGGGACCTTGTGCATATTATCCTTATTGTCCCTAAATTTTCATTTGGTAATAGGTTGGGTATGGTTGAGGTGTAGGACCTTGGTAACCATGTTGGGTGGAAGGAGGGTCAAGTCCTTGTTGTATGGAAGGAGGATTAAGTTCTTGTTGAAAGTAAGGAAGGTTAAGTCCTTGTTGATTGTAAGGAGAGTTAAGTCCTTGTGTGAAAAGAGGATTAAGTACTTGTTGTGTGAAAGGAAGATTAAGTCCTTGTTGTGTTAAAGGAAGGTTAAGTCCTTACTAATTGTAAGGAGGGTTAAGTCCTTGTTGATTGTGTTGAAGAGGGGTACCTTGATAGTGCATAGGTGGTACACCTTTTTGTGGTTGATTCTATTAAAGGGTACCTTGGTAGTGTGTTGGAAGTACACCTTGTTGTTGGTATGAATTTTTTTGAAGGGTACCTTGGTAGTGTGTTGGTGGTACACCTTGTTGTTGGGATGAATTGTTTTGAAGGTTACCCTCATAGTGTGTTGGTGGTACACCTTGTTTTTGGGATGATTTTTTTTAAGGGTACCTTGGTAGTGCATTGGTGGTACACTTTGTTGTACAAATTATTTTGAAGGTTACCCTAGTAGTGCATTGGTGGTATACCTTATTGTTGGGATGAAGCTTTTTGAACGTTACCTTGGTAGAGTGTTGGTGGTACACCTTGTTGGGATGAATTGTTTTAAAGGTTACCCTAGTAGTGCATTGGTGGTACACCTTGTTGTTGGGATGATTTTTTTTTTTAAGGTTACGTTGGTAGTACATTGGTTGTACACCTTGTTGATTTGGTATGTTGGTTGAAGGATCAATATATGATGCATTCCATGGTATGTATTGTCCTTGTGGTGGGATGTTACCCTGTTGTTCCACTATTGGAAAGTTTCCCATGTTTTGCATAATGTTGTTTTGTAGCATGTATTGTTGGACCTCCTTGATATTGTTGGGATATTGCTTCTTGCTCAATTTAGGATGGTTTCCTAAATAAATGGTTGTCCATTGGTTGTTGTTTAGGTTGATCATTTTTTTTTGAGAAGATTGGTGGCATGTTCAGATTCTCCACTGGTTTAGGCATTTTTCTTAAAACTGATTTATCCCCTAAGGGAATGAGGTTATGATCCTTAATAACTTCCACATTAAAGTCTATAGGTAGTTTAGCACCATTTTGTGCTAATTTAAAGAAGTAGTTATTTAGATCCTTTCTGAGCAATTTGTCCATCAATTTAAGTACATTGGAATTGTTGGAGTGTTGAAAGAATTCTTCCTCACTATCCACTTTTTATATGACCATTTCATTTGGGTTTTGGTTTAACCTATCCATCATTTCTTGTCGTTTACAAATTACTTCCTCCTCACTTGGTGGTTGATTTGGTATTGCTTTGAAGGTGGGTTCCTTTCAAGGAGTTATAAGGTCGCTTGGTCTATAATCCCATGGGTCACTTTTGTCATTGTGATATTTGTTGGGGGCATAATAGAGCTAATTTTGTTGGCTTCCATATTTTTCTATGTTGGGATCTCATGGTTGTTATAAACAAGTCCAAGACCTAGTTTTTAGATTTTTCATGATGATGTTTGTTTCTATTTTAAAAGATTGGTGTTTTTGTAAGCCAAAATTTTCTATTGTGAAATGGGAGGTGGTAATATGAGCCTTCCAATAGTAAGATCTACTTTTCATTCCTCTTTGTCTAGGGTATTAGTTGCATTTCTCTAGTGATTCGGTGTTTCCTTTTTCTCGAATACAAAACTTCTCAAACTACTAATGATGTTTGATTGTTCACCTTCAATTCATGTGAGGTTTGGTTGTATAATGGGTGTCATAAGATTCAATTGTTGAACAAGAGAATTTGGATGCTAAATGGTCATAAAGTGAGTGATGTTTAGATCTTTCTTCTATTTTCAAATAGATGATGAATGATGATTATGTGAAAGACATCCTTTTTGGAAAAAAAGGTGTTGATGTTTTGAAGTGGTTTTCGTGATACTCAAGACTTTAAATTTTGAGTTATGTTTTGGATGTTGTGGAAATGATGATATTTTTGGGACTCAAAAAATGTTGAAAAATTGGACTGATATTTCACTTCATTTTTCTAGGGGATATGTTTTAAAGAATCTACTTGAACTAGCCTTGAGGTTCAAGCAAATGTTGATATCTTATAATTTTGAGTGAAGGAATAATCCAAGTTTGTTGCTTTGATTTTAAATCCTAGACTAGTTTGGTGTGTTTAATTTTGCAAATGGATATGGATTGATGTAGATATGACATGTTTGGAAGTCTAACTATTTCTTTCTAAAAATATTTACCAGTTTAGGATAAAATTTTCATTCACACCAAAAAAATAAGGAAAAAGCGACAATTTTACAATAGTAGTGTTGTTTTTTGTCAAAAGTGGCCAGATTTATGACACGATGGCCAAGTCTAAGTGACAAATATGGTAAGTTTCAACAAAAGTGGCCCTATTGTAAGTTATATGACTGGTAAATAATGAAGGAAAAGGTGACATTTTTAGTCAAGAGCAGCCAGCTTCTATGTCAATTGGGGCTAAAATTTAAGTTAATTGCATGGTAATCTTAGGATCAATAGCAACAATTTTGTAAAAGTGGTGGGGTTTTAACAATGACTGTCAAAATCTAGAGAGAAATAGTTACCTTTATAGATCAACTGTAGTAATGTTTAGGTCAGAAGTGACAAAAAATAGCACCAATAGCAGCTTCTATTCAAATTTATTTTCCAATTTCTATTTTGGTAGTAATTTGTGATAATTTTGCAATTTTGAATGTCTTTGTTTGATCTAATTTATTTTGAGAAGTTTGGAAAGTCATAAAATACAACACAAAAATCAAAACTATTTGACCCTAAATGTCTATAGCTTAAGCAAGTTTCTTTCCACAAAAGCTCAAAGTTTGTGAAAGTCAAAATACTAAAGCCATAGTTCCCAATGTTGACTTTGTTCTTAATGTGACTTGAAATGTAAGCCTAAATATTCAAAAACCTTTAGAGATATTTTTTTAATATATCTTTTAAGGAGTGCAAATATAAGGCTCTTTTCAAAGGTATTCACACTTAGTCCAAAGGGTTTGAGATTTGATAACCAAGTTCAATGTTTGTTTTGATGTGTTCCTTTTAAGATC
>VDFB02069990.1:0-22954 GCA_007258455.2 Sequoia sempervirens | reverse complement strand
AAATCTCCACAAATGGTAAGTTCTCATCAAATGCAAAATTTTCTTAAGAAAGGAGTGGATGGATTTGTGGCCCAACTATGTTCATTAGAAGTCTCTCAATCTATTACTCCTACTCATCCAGATTTGCAAGCTATAATTGATCGTCACTCAGTTGTTCTTGGAGATATGCCTAAAGGTCTTCCTCCTAAGAGGGATCATGATCATGCCATACGCTTAGTCCCAGGAGCCACCAATCAACATCAGCTCCTTACGTATCCACACATACAAAAGATATATAGAAAAATTACAAAGACATTAGAGGCAGGAATCATTAGGCATGTCAAAGCGCTACCCCAAGTGGTGATGGTGGTAATGTGAAGAAGAAGGATGATACTTGGCGCATGTGTCCAGATTATAGAGTGCTCAACATGTACACCATTAAAGATAAGTTTCCAATTCCAGTCATTGATGATTTGTTAGATGAATTAAATGGAGCTATGTTTTTTACCAAGTTAGATCTTAGATCTGGTTATCACCAAATTCGGATTAAGGAGGAGGATATTTGTAAGACAGCATTTTGGACTCATGAGGGTCATTATGAATTTTTGGTGATGCCATTTGGTCTTACCAATGCACCATCTACATTCAAAAGTTTGATGAATTCAATTTTTAAGAAGTTCTTGAGAAAGTTTGTATTAGTATTCTTTGATGATATATTGATTTACAGCAAGACTTGGGAAGAACATTCGCAACATGTGGACCAAGCATTACAAATACTTGAAGATTATAAACTCTATGCTAAGCCATCCAAGTGTGCTTTTGGTCTTACAGAGGTGAGTATTTGGGACACATAGTTTCACATGAAGGAGTAAAGGTGGACCCTAACAAAATTAAGGCTATCATGGAATGGCCTATTCCAAAAACCATTAAGAAATTGAGAGGATTCTTGGGATTGATAGGGTACTATATAAGATTTGTGAAGAATTATGGTAGTATAGCAGCACCTCTCACCACTCTATTGAAGAAGGATTCCTTTCATTGGAATGAGTCTGCCAATACAAAGATTTTGGAGAGAGATTGGAGGAGGCTATGTGTTCAACTCAAAGATTCTGCTACCTCGACTTCAACAAAGAATCTATCAGGAAACCGTGATGCTTCGAAATGGGATAGAGCAAAGGTTTATGTGCTAGGCTGCTTCCAATTAAATTGCTTTTGAGAGTCAGCTAATTAAAAGGTAAGAATCTACTAAAACTCCATTTATGAGAAGCTGAAAATGCTAGCAATACTCCATGCAGTGAAACAATGGCGGCCTTATCTATTGGGTAGACATTTCAAGGTTAAGACAGATCATGATAGCCTAAAATATTTTTTGGAACAACGACTATCTTCTCAAGAGCAACAAAAATGGGTCACTAAGATGTTAGGATATGACTTTGAGATTGTATATAAGAAAGGGAAAGAAAATATTGTCGCAGATGCACTGTCAAGGAAGGATGAGAAAGATGAAGCCTTATTGTGTGCCCTTTCAATATTACAAGAAAATTGGGTGGAGGAAGCCAAAGTAGAGTGGAAAAATGATGTTGCGACTAGTAATCTCATCGAGCAATTAAAAAGTGATCCTAGTAGTTCAGATAAGTTTTGTTGGAAAGGAGATACTCTTTGGTATAAAGAGCGTTTGTATCTCTGCAAGAATTCCTAAACTTAAAATCAAGATTCTCGTAGTTGCATGAATCTCCGAAGGTGGTCATTCAGATTTTTGAAGACATATCATCGAAGTCAAGCAATATTATTTCTTTGGGAAGGGCTAAAGGGTGATGTTCAAAAATTTGTATCAACAAGTTTGGTGTGTCAAAGGCATAAAGGGGAGACAATTAAGGCACCAGGTCTCTTGCAACCCTTATCTATTCCTAGCCAGCGTTGGGAAGAGATATCCATGGACTTCATCACAGGGCTTCCCAAATCTAAAGGTCATAATGTCATCATGGTGGTGGTTGATAGGCTCACTAAATATGCACATTTCATTGCATTAGCACATCCTTTTACAACAAGTGCAGTGGCTAAAGCTTTTTTGGAGAATATCCAAAGCTACATGGTACACCTAAAGTTATTGTTAGTGATCGTGATCTTATCTTCACTAGTCACTTTTGGAAAGATTTATTCTCATGTTTGGGTATCAATTGCCTCTAGCTCTTCATACCACCCCAACGTGATAAGTGTTGCAGGTTGTTAATAAGTGTTTGAAGGATATCTACGTTGTTTCACTTCAGAGAAACAGTCCCAGTGGGTAGATTGGCTACCACTTGCGGAATGGTGGTATAACACTTCTTTTCATAGCTCAACAAAAATGTCTCCATTTTTGGGCACTTTATGGATATCATCCTCCTTCCATCACATCATCAATTAAGGAGTCCCCAAGAGTTCAGGCAGTAGAAGACCACTTGCTTCATCAACAACAAGTACTTTCAGGACTCAAGGAGAATTTAGCCATGGCACAAAATCGAATGAAACAACAGGCAGACCAACATCGTAGTGAAAGAAGTTTTGAAGTTGGGGATTGGGTCTTCTTGCGATTGCAGCCTTATAAGCAAATCTCACTCAAGCAGCAAAGAAAGAATAATAAGTTGTCACCAAAGTATTATGGTCCATACCAAATCATGCAGAAGATCGGTACTGTTGCCTACAAGCTTGAGTTGCCACCTACAACAAAGATACATCCAGTTTTTCATGTTTCCTGTTTGAAGAAGGTAATTGGGCATAATATTCCCACTCAAACAACACTTCCCAAGCTGGATGAAGAAGGGAGAATCATTTTGGAACCAGAGTGCATTCGTCAAACACGCACAAAGAAGCCGAGGAATAGAACTATCATTGAGTATCTCATCCAATGGAAGAATTTACCAGTTGAAGATGCCACATGGGAAGACAAGGAGTTCATTCACAAGTTTCCAAACCTGATTAGCATTGAGTACAATGCTTCTTGAAGAAGGGGGCATGCTACTCTTTAATATTATTGTACACGGGTTATGAATAGTCGGGTTTGTGGTCAGCTCTTTTAACTCTCTATTAAGTCATATTATCATTAGTATATTGTTATTTAGTTGCTTTTAGGCTCTGTCTTATATATAGTGTCTAAGTCGGCCTAGGTGATATCCTTGGCATAAATAGGTATATATAGGAGGTTGTGAGTCTTATTTCATCATCAAGTTGTGAAGTGTGTTCTCATTAGAGATATTTGGAGGTTTTCCCCCTCGAAGTGGCTTGTTATCCTCAGTTATTATCAAGTATTTGCAGCATATTTCATATCATATTCTTCTATTGTGCAAGTTATTTCATAACACAAGGTTCCCAACCAAATATCCCTCAGGATCCCAGCAACGGTGCCTTGTCACAATCCAACACCAACGTTCAAAACACTTCACCACCTGGTGACAAGAACATGGTTGTTTAGCCTGAAGTCACAGTTGATGAGTACCCTAGTAATCCCACCAATGTTTAGATGATAGATCACCTCCTCAACGAGCATGGGGACAAGATTATCGCCACTTTACTCATGAAGGGGATCAAATCGCCACCTGATTTTGACATGATGCAAATACTAGTGCCCAGTCTCTTCCAATGCCTCAAGACCCGCAAACTTCACAAAACATTACGGGAAATCTGCATATTCCCGAGGGTCCACCCATAGAAAATTGGTATCAACCTAGGTTTGGAAATGTCATGATGTATCAAGTTGTAAGCTACCCTTGCATTTGAGCCTCAGCCCCGGGAGCACAACCTGATCCAAACAACCCCTTTGCTTATGGTATGCCACAGAATATTCCATCTGCTCCACCACTCCCGCCTCATTAGCCAATTCAACCACCTGTCAATATTGGGGGAAATCCTGTTCTTGCATTGATGCCACCTCTAGGACCTGCACCCATAGGTAATTTACTACCGCCGCCTCAAGGTAACATCCATGTGTTCCAACAGCCTCCCGTTAATCCTCAACAATCCATTATTTTGCAAGCACCGTCACAGCACACTACTATCCCCTCGCAAGCACCACCATAGCATACCACTACCACTGTTATCTCATCTCAATCACCTCATCAACAACCTCTACAACAAAATGTTCCAATTCTACAACAGAACATTCCAATTCTACAACAAAACGTTCCAATACCGCAACAAAATGTTTCCTGTCTTGCAACAACATATTGTTGTTCCTACACAACCCCCTCATCAGGTAATGCAAGCTACATTGCAACCTCAACAACCGCCCCATGGTGCCTCAACGATGATTCCTTAGTAGCAACACATCTCGTCTCATCCACCTTATCAACAACCACCACAGCAACAACAACCACCTTAGCATACTTCAATTCCCACACAAATGCAACATAATCCCCTCACACAATATCTCTACCATCCATCAAGCACATATACCATCTATGCTACTCCGTCTAATCCTAATCCAAATCTTAATCTAGTCCCTCAGAATCCCCCGCATTCTCAACCACCACTTTACACCAACCCTTTGCAATTACACTCAAATCCTTACCATCAAATGTCTAATCCACAACCACTTATGTATACCACACAACAACTAAACATTATGTACAACTATCAATCCAATCCATACTACACTCAATAGCAATCGCTCTATCAACAAGGTGCTCCATCCACTTCCTATTATCAACAACCGTCATCATACCAACAAAGCGCTTCCACATCGTCGTACTACTAAGCTCCTATGCAATATCAGCAAAGTGCTCCATCCACTTCGTATTATCAACAACAACCACCCTATCAACAAGCAACCTCCACCTCCTATTATCAAAATCTATCATCCTCTTACCCACCTTACGTCAATCCACAACCACAATCCACGTACACTAATCAATACAAGCAAATGCCTCTATATACACCTCCACCCACTTATGATCAAACCGCTTTTGCCCTGTCTTTATCATACCAACAATATCCTCCCTACAATCAGTCCAATCCATCTAATCTGACTCCCCCAATGCCTGTCAATAAAGATTTGGAAGAAGTCAAAGTTATGTTAAAAGACTTGCAAGCAAGGACTAACAAACAATCCTTCAAGTTTGAAGTTATTTGTCCCTACCCATTTGATCCCTCAATCTCATTGGTTCCTTTCTCGAAGCATTTTGAGATGCCAAAATTTGATAAATACAAAGGAATAGAAGACCCTAAGGCTCATCTTCAAGATTTTTATGCCCATTGTTATGAAGTCATGCATAATGACAAAATCCTCTGATTATTTCCAAGGAGTTTACAAGGGATAGCTCTTGACTGGTTTATGGGTCTCGATAAGGGATTTGTAAAGTCTTTTGCAGAGCTTTCAAAAAAGTTTGTCTCCCACTTCTCCTTTAATTTGGAGAAAGATATTGATACGTTAGATCTCCTAAAATAAAAGTAGCGTGAGGGAGAAACTTTTACAAGCTATCTTCAAAGGTGGCAAGCTTTAGCCAGTCGGATGAAATTCCCACTTAGGGAAAAAGACATGGTCATCCTTTTTATCAAAAAATCTCATCTAGATATGGCGCATAATTTTAGACTCCACTATGTCACAACCTTCACAGAAATAGTGGAGAAAGGTCCTATCCTTGAGAGAGCACTTATTGCCAAAGGGTTAGTCAAAAAATTTAATTTTGATAAAGAAAAGTAGTCTAGAGATAAACCTCGCTACTATAACAAGAACAAAAACGTTGTCAATGATGGTGTCACCAACACCAAACATGTCCAAGTAGCCAATGCTTCCTAGAAGCCACAATATCCCCCTCCTCAGCAGTCAATTCCCCATGCCATATCAGTGCCACAAGGAGCACCTCATACTCCCCAACAATCCAATCAGAACAATCAAGGGAGTAACAAACGCCAATTCAGTCAACTAAGAGAACACCTAAGTGTCATGTTTAATAGGCTTCTTCAAGCTAATTACCTGATCATGTATCCTGTGACCAAGCCTCTTGACGAATCCAAGCCCAAGCTAGCCTGGTATAAAGAAAACGAGTATTGTGAATTCCACAAAATCAAAGGACATACATTAAATAAATGTCAAGGTTTGAAAACATACATCCAGGATCTCATAGATCGGGGTGATATACATGTGGATGCCAACATGGCACCCTCATCCAATGCTTAGTTACAGATATATCAAAACGCTTTCCCTAAGCATAACCAAGGTCCTAACACATCAAACTAAAACCCTAGCTCTAGTAACAATAATAATCAGGGTAACAACACAAACAACATTAGTTACAAAAATGTGCCATTTAATTATGAAGGTATTGTCATGCACTTTGAATAGGCAGAACCATGTGTGCCTATGATACACGTAAAAGGCAAAGACCCACAGTGTGTTGTCACAACCTGTCACACTCATATCATAGTCCCTGGAGCCTCTACGTTCACCCAACCATCGTCTATGAGTTCCCAATATAACATTCTTGATCATCTAGGAAAGACCCCAACACAGATATCCATTATGGATTTGCTTAAGTCTTCTCCTGTGCACCAAGAAATTTTAACAAAAGCATTACAGGATACCCATGTCCCCAATGACATAGATCCTACACAATTCCAAGCATTGGTAGGACACGTCTCTACCACATATCAACTAGGCTTCAATCAAAATGACATGCCTTGTATTGATTCCAATCATAACTATCCCCTCCATCTCGAGGTCCTTATAGCCAGGCATAAGGTAAAAAGGGTGTTGGTAGATAATGGCTCTGCCCTAAATATTTGCATGTCAAAGTTCATAAAACAGGTGGGATATACTCATGCTGACTTAAATAATTATGTCATCACTATCAAGGCGTATGATAATGCAAAGCGTGATTCTGAGGGGACAATTTGTCTTCCAATCCAAGTTGGGCCCATTGTGCAATACACTACTTGTCATGCCCTTGATTTGGAACTCCCCTACAATCTCCTCCTTGGTCGTCCATGGATCCACGCCATGCAAACCGTTCCATCCACACACCACCAATGTTTGAAATTCCCATTCAATGAGGTGGAAGTTACAATACACACAGACCCTTAACCGTTTGAATATTTCTACACATTAGAAGCTTCTTTTCCCCATTCTCATTACTATCCAGGAGTAGAAATGGGACCACTATAGGAATCATCATCCCATCCATCTTCCAACACACTAGCTACAACGTCATCCACTCCATCATCCACATCTGATTCTACCCTTACCAAAGTCCAGATCATTGACAAGGGTTGTGGCGAATACAAAATTCCTACAACTTTGAACATGGCAACCATGCCACCCTTGCCACATACATATGGCCAACCTTCTCAGTCTGCACCAAAGAAAGAAGAGAAGATGATCACCTTGAGCTTTAAGAATGTGGGACCCAACACTTTTTGCTCCCCTGGGTTAAGATAAGACATGCCAGAAGATGACATCAGCTAATGGGTATATCATGAGGAAACTGAACCCTCTCCCCCTTTGAAAGAATATTTCTAAGAGACCTATCCTTGGCCCTCTAAGTTTGCAAAAAAACACAATTATCAAGAGGGAGGCCTTGGTGCAGAAGAACAAGGAAGATGACAATCGATAAACACTTTTGTGTGTCCAAGAAATTTGGGCTTGGGCTATGACACCAAACAAAAGGGTCCTATGCCATCATCTAGTGCCTCTAAAAATGTTAGTGTGGACAATAGTCTCCTTGAAGACATACTAGAAGAAGAATCCATCATACATGTGTACGATGACATGGATCACATAGACCTTTCCTCTATGTTTGAATGCCTAACCATCTGCACCATCAACCTATCCCTTCATCATCCTAAACTCATAGACTGGGACCTACATGGTAGTGCACTTATCAACACCTTTCCCTCAATAGATATGTATGTACATATTATGGGATTAGGGGAAGATGAACGCACTAACTGCAAAAATAAAAAGAAACAAAATAAAAAAGGGTTACCTATCGAAAACCTCTCTGAGGCGCTTCTTGACTTAGAAAAAGTAAAAACAAAGGGTGTATCTGACAGTGAAAACCTCGACAAGGTGCTAGAAGATGGGGATGTTCATCTTCCCCTTGTGGGAACTCAACTGTCTGAACAATCATCCATTCTAATCGAGGAAACACAAGAAGTAAATTTGGGAATTGAAGAAGATCCCAAAATCACATATGTCACCAAATCACTATAAGAGGAAGAGTACTCTACCATCACCCAGCTTCTCAAAGAAAGCATCATCAACTTTGCGTGGGCTTATTCAGATATGTCAAGTCTTGATCTGTTGATGGTGTTTTCTGCACAACAACTCAGACAAGATACAAGTATCCTATCTCTCTTGAAAGGTAAATCTCTATCAGCAAGCCTCAAGAGATAACCCCAAGGTCTCCAATGTCAAGTCTTGACAATGCAAAAACAACTCAGTGATGAATGTGAAAATGCTGGTAATTACAAAGGGCCTTACAAATAAATGTTGAATCTTCAAACTTATTAGATCTTGCTATATGGTGATACTTCAAATCGTAAATCTAACATAGATAATAAAGAAAGAGCAAAAGATGAGGATTTAAGAAAAAATTCTAAAATTAAAGCTACCTTAAGATCAACAATGCAAATGATGAAATACTTGAAATGGAC
The DNA here is from genome assembly GCA_007258455.2 of Sequoia sempervirens. NCBI lineage: Eukaryota > Viridiplantae > Streptophyta > Pinopsida > Cupressales > Cupressaceae > Sequoia > Sequoia sempervirens. Next base: position 14,350 of record VDFB02069990.1, on the reverse strand, counting down.
CAATCCCCAAAACTAATTCTTGCTTAACCCAGATGGACTTGCAATCTTACATAAATAGTGCAATCTTTTGAGGCATTAATGATTTTTAGATCATGAACACTCATTCAAAACAACCCTATTGCAATTGAAATGAACAAACATTCACAATTGAACTAAGCACAATGAATATAAGGTCCAGGCTAACTTTACAAAGCAACTCACAATTAGCCAGTTGCAAAAAGTATGGACCAGGGATCGCTACAACACCTCAAGCATTAAACCAAAAACACCATTGAATCATATCTAAATCTAACATATATCCAATATTTCTCAAGCAATTTCAAAAGATAGAACAACAAGAACCATGCAAGATAAGTCAACACAAGAGATATCACCAAAAGCACAATGTCTTCAATTGTATTGAATCATCCAATGACAACAACAATTCCAGTGTTATGTGTTACAACACTTGCTTCAAAATAAAACTACCTCCTAACACTAGCTTCTACTCTATCACTTAGCTCGCTTCAAAGTCTAATCATCTAGCCCTTACAAATGAGGCAGAATGCCATATTTATAGAGTTCATAACATGTCGGCCCAGTTAGGGTTACAAGGTCACCCACAAAACAAGTCAGCCTAGAAAGTTCAAATAAAATAAAATAAAAAGCATTAAATTCTTGAGGCTCCTTTCCAGGTCGGCCTGGAGTCTTCAATACAATTCGGTCCAATGCACGTGAAGGTTGGAGAAGATATTATGGGAAGAACAAATTTTGAGGCATCATTCATTGGTTGCTCCCTTGTCTTTATCTTTATCTATTTTATCTTGCACCTTCAAGAAGATTCCATCTAGGTCAGCCAAGGACGAAGTGACCAACACCTTGAATTTCCTCTCAATGGATTTGATCTCCTCCCTTGAATGCTTGACGACCTTGTCCCATTCCACCTTAAGATCTTGATATTCATCCATGATGGCAATATAGGTGGAGGCATCATCTAGGTGGTGAGTTGTGATAGACCCATCATCAATTGGAGAATACACATCATGCCACCATTTCCTCAATTGTTCCAAAGTTAGATGCCTTGGTGAGAACTTCTTCCTTCCAGTCATAATCTCAAAGAATGAGATGCATCTGCCATAAATATCGTTTAATGCATCATCTACCTATTTCCCTTGCTTATGAATCCTCCTCAAAACCTTTTTCTTGATCTACAGGGATTCATACCATTCCCAAGGCTAAAAAACTTTTGCAAAAGGAAGAATTCCATCACTCACCAGTTTTTCTTTTGTATATTCCATGATGGTTTTTAACTTGTGAAGGAGGATATTTGTATCAAATTTATCCTACCCCAATATGTTCTGCAACCACTCAAAGGACTTGTATGCATCACCACATGTTGACAAGATGCCCTTGATCATATCATCTCCTCGTTGCCCAACTCCCTGCAACTAGTCATGGGTGGCCTGTGTAGAAGCTTTCATCTTTTCAAGTTCTGTGAATGCCTCCTTAGGCAAGAAACCTTCAGGAGTCAGCCCTTCACTTCCTACTGCTTGCAATGGATTCATCAAGTGTTGCACATATTTGTACACATCATTTAGTTGTTTCTGTAGCCTCTCCTTCTCTGTTGTTTCTTTATCTAGCCTTCTCAAAATGGCCTCGGAAGAATCTTGGAATTATTCTTTCTCCTGATCCTTACTAGTGGGTCCTAGGTTCAGAGTCTGAATTGTATAATCTTGAGGAACAATCTCCCTTTTATCTTTTTCTGTAGTAGGGGTGGCAATGTGAATAATCCTATCGTCTGCTTCATCCCTGGTAATTTTGGAGATTACCCTAGCTTTCTTCTTTGCCTTCCCTTTACCAATGTTTTCCAACAATTCATCCCAATTTGGAGGGGTGTCATCTATGATCACTTGCTTACTCTTCAACCTCTCACTGAGCCAACTTGGGGTAGGGGCATCTATTTGTTGCTCACTTGGCTTCTCTTTCTTAGCTTGATCCACAGAAGGCTCAATATCTACATTATGCACTGGAGGGACATCTTCACCTCTTCCTTCTCCTTCATCCTTCTCCTTGTTGACATCTTTAGGATTTTGGCTCTCCACTTTATCCAATGTGTCTGTCACAATCTGAATGTGGGAAGGAGTCCTTTCATGCATTTATTCCTCTTCTACAAGTTTCTCTTCATCTCTGATTGGTGAATCTTCATAAGATACCAAAGATGACTGCAGGACATTACCAATCTCTGCCTCTGTACTATGAAGATCTCCAACATGGAATTCTTCTTCTGTCTCCTCGCCTTGATGTGTCTCTTCAGCATCAACCTCTGCTTGTTCTTTCTTTCCATCTTGTGAGTCCTGAATTGAAGGAGGAGCAAGAATGTCCTCATGTTTCTCAACAAGAGAAACTGAAGGGGCACCCTCTTTTAATACACTTTCCTTTGGAGAGTGAGTTCTAGCTTTCCTAGAGTATACCTATGTCTTCTCTCCAGAGCTCTCCACCCCTATCACCTGGGGTCTTGTGTCTTCACTCTGTCCCTTGGGATGTTCACCATGCTTCTTCAAACTTTTGGCTATTCTTCTCTTCTTAGGAACAATGACACCATCTTTTTCTTCTTCTCCCTCATGTTCTTCCTCTGGGGTTGATGTCTTCTCCTTCAAGGCAGTCCTCCTCCTCTTGGCACTGTGCTTTCTTTTATTTTCTTCTTCAGGTTCTACTTGGATACCCTTGATTTTGATTTTGAGGGGAGAGTCTACCTTTCCCTTGCCTTTTGGATCCTATTCACTTTCTTCAGAGGTGGAGTGGGATTCCAAGTCTCCCATCAAGTCATATGTGTATTCTTTTCCTTCACTATCCAACTCCCAAATCTTATGCTTGAGCCATAACTTGGTATATTTAATCACAGGAGCATTGATTTGCTCCAACTCAGTCTTCTCTTCCTCTAACTAGTCAATCTCAGTTATGGGTTTGTCTTTGATGGAATCATAGTCATGACTTTGGATTACCTCCCCATCATCATCAAGCTAGTCAGGAATGGCCTTGATGTTGTACAATCCAATTAGACTGGCTGGAAATCTAGAGAATCTTTTCCTCTAGACCTCAAACTCATCTTTACAGTTAGCCCAATAGTCTTTAATGCCATCTTTGTGCCTGAATTCTCTACTGGCCTTCTTTTGAGCTTCTCCTGTTATGTCAAATCTGGTCCTCTTTGTTGAAAAATGAGGTGTTTTCTTAGCTTAATACTCTGTAAAACTTTAATATTGCTGATCTAAGTAAGCTATTTCTTTTTTACATATATTCTTTGTGGATGATTATCTTGATTAATTCATTTTACTGTTGTAGAATGAAGAGAGAAGTTGATAGAAGAACTAGACAGGATATTAGAAAGATCACACAAGATATAACGTGGAGAAACCCTTTCGGGAAAAAACTCCACCAAGAATTATTCTATTATTTAATCTCTGAAATACAATAGCTACAATTCTTGCTTGAGAATGCTTCTTATGTCTTTACCAATCTTCTTCACACCTACAATAACAATTATGAAAACTCTCTTCAACTTGAATGAGATATAGAGACAATATGCAACCTTGTAATCTCCAAATGGTGATAATTACAATGCACGAGCTCAAGCCCTTGAAAAGGTATGCCATATTGCTTCAAGTTGAGTTATTCTATGAAGACTAAAGCTTACAACATGTGCTTCATGCATTTGGGCATCCCAAATTGAAGCTACAACTTCTCCTTCACTTCGGTGATAATTCCAAAGTTCTTCCTCAAAGTTGGCACCCTTAAGTAATCCTACTTAACTGAGCCTTCAGAAATATCTTATCAAGCATGAGAGGTAAATCCAAGAAAGCATCTTGGGCGCCCAAGTTGGCTCCAAGTGATTTCTAGTTAACTGAAACATTTACTCAACACCATTCCCAAAGAATGGTCATCCCCTGTTAACTGGAGGTAGTCCCTGTTATATGTCATACAACTCAATGTTATTAGCCATGCATTCCAAGTTAATTGAAGTTAACTAACATACAACTGAAACTAACTGAAGACAATTGAACCATAACTGAACTAAACTGAATTGAACTAAACTAAACTAAACTGATTCTGAACTGAACTGAACTGAACCAAACTGATCTGAACTGAACTGAACTGAACTTCAAGCATGTAAACATCAAATCCTAACTCCTAGGATCTTTACATGCATTCTTAAGTGTTTGTTACTCCATATAGTTAACTAAACACAAGGTGAGTGCCACCTTACCATGTGGGTGTCCCATGTGCCCCTATTATTTAGGAACTCACTATGGATGCCCTCACATGCTTCTTACATTTAGAATTAATTACAAATGTCAATAATCATGATTATTTCATCAAATATTAATCTCATCCTAATCTTAGTGTTGTTGAACACATTCCAATAATCTAGGAGATACATGAAATAATTAATGTTTAGGATTTGCAATTAAATGGCAACCTATTTCCAACACTCTTGGAATGGAATGCCAACCCCAAGGTGCTCGTTTCTTCCTCAGAAGAGCGTTCTATGATCATGGAAGGGTAGGCCTCATTGACTCCCACCCTCAATGGGAAGTCACCTCCTAAGCCTGTTTTGTGCATGTCCTTCTTTAAGATATCATCAAAGGCAAAGATCTACCTTGTGACCTCCAAGAGTATAATATGGTCAGTAGGATATCTTGGTAATCTATAGGGTTCCCTCTGACAACCATCAATTCTAATGTATGAAGAAGTGGGGAACTGGATGAACCATGCTCCATACTTTTGTATCAACTCCTTTGCTGCATCAGAAATCCTTACATGTTTTGCTCCTTCGAGCAACCTGGTGATATACATGGTGAATGCATCATTCACCCTCCTGTAGCTTGAGTTACCCAAGTGTAGCTGGGGATACACCTCATAGATAACATCTTGGCCAAACATCCCTCTTGCACTCAACCCCTTGTATGGATGAAATATGGCCAAGGAATAGACCAAGTAAGATGTCATTGTGAAGCTCTTGGTCTACAATACATTGCATAGCTACTCATGAATCATGGCACTGATGATACCCGACCAATGATGATCAACATTCTACTCCATCCTTATTATGATGTAGCACATCCAACTCTTAAATACCCCTGCAATCTTCAAACCCACCACTCTGCTAAGGAGAGTGATTGCATCATAGTATTCTAATTTGAACTTGGCTCTGTACAACTACTTGGGCAACTTGGAGATGTGTGGCTTAGGCTTCTCCAACCAAGAATTGATGACCTTCAAAGCCTTTCTTGTATCATCTGCATAATATTTCTTGGCTATATCAAGGTCAAAACTAACCACATGAGATCTGCTAGGCATATCAAATGTTTGAGCCACAAAGACTGGAGAGAAATTGGCAAGCACCCTGCCTTGTGGACTAATTATCCTCTGTGTGTGTGGATCATAATTCCTAGCACATTCTAGCACCAACTCATAACATTTCACTGCAGGAGGGAAACCAGCCACATGGGCCAATCCAGAGTTCACCAATCTGCTTGTTAACAAGGAGGGATTCTCTACTAACATTCTTGCCTTGAACTCCTCATAGTCCCACTTCCCAACATTAGTATTAGTTATCTTTGACCAAATGGAAACCAACTTGCTCTTGGGAACCTTTCTCTTCATGTCTAATTTAATCCTCTCAGCCTCTAAGACAGAAGCTCCGTCATCACTAGGATCCATCACATTACCCCTAGCTCTTCCAACAATAGCTTTGCTTGATTAAGCCTGCCTTTAGAAAGGAAACCACAATAAAGATCTTATTATAGCATGAGAATTCAAGTTAGTCCATCATAAACTATATATTCATCCTTTAAATAAGTCCCATGATGAATAAAATCCCCTAAAACATCATAAAGATTACTCCTTTCAAAGTTCGGGTTTTTGGTCCCTTCGCAGATTTTGGGTCAAAGAGGAATTTTGGGAAAATTTGAGCCAGGCGGATCCTAGCGAAGGATAAGCAATATTCATTCATAAGTCATTTAATCCACATCACTACTCAGGAAATGGCATGCAACATCCTTGGATTATTCAAATTAATCATGTAAAGCAAAATCATTAACAATCAATTCATGCAATCCCCTAACCCTTCACTTTCAACAAGCTTTCAGGAAATTCCGTTAGGGACATAAATCCACGGAACTGGCAAGGGTTAGCACATTTTGGGAAAATGAAGGAGTAATGGAAGTTTGGGAAAATCCAAAGGTAGCAAAATTCTATGAAGTCAATGTAGTTTTCATGTTTTAAGCACATTTTCAGGAAAATAGTGAAGCGATGGAAGATTGGGGAATTTTGAAAGTAATAGAAATTCACAAGATATTGGAAAACCCAAAATCTTTGACTTCATTAGGATTTCGCCCAGATTGATCAAACGATTAGCAACTTGGGGATTCAGTCTTGGATTCTATTCATTTCGATTGCAAAATAAAGAGTCTAGATTTCCAATCCTTCTAAGTGAGATTCAATCAATGTGAGCAATGATTTCAACAAGGGAAACCCTATGAAATCACCATGAAAGCACAACTTGGATCCCGACTCACCCTTTCATTTAACTAAACCTCCCACCAATTCCCCTAAAACCTCCCTCAAGACAAGGTGATCACCATAAACAAATGATAAGCTATTGATCTAGACCCGCCCAAGGATGTGATTTCATCAAAGGTCAGGGATTGCTAGGTCAAACCAGAGCTCGACATAGGGAAGCATGAAATCAAACTAAGAATCAAACAGAGCAATGACTAATCACATTGAATCACAATCAAGTAGAAGGAAAAGCAACGTGAAGTACAAGGAAGGGCATAAAGTTAAAATGAGAACCCTAGCTTGAACGTCAAACTTCCTCACACCCAAAGTCATGACTCAAAGCATATGTACAAACCATGAAGAGATTCAGACTCATCAACTAGAAGCAAAGGCATTGAGAACATACCATGAGTGAAGAGTAATCAAAGTCACAACAACTGGCAAGAAACCCTGAAGTCCGAGCAAAATGTAAGTGATCACCAAAAAACTCTACTGTGACGATCGATCACAATCTCAAACGCACAATCCAGCAGTAGAAACTCAAAATCAAGCTCCTCAAATCTCACCACAAATAAAATGACATAAGTTCTCATCATAAATCCCAATTAAATCCAATAAAATAAAACTATAAGATAGTATAGGAGACATAAATGCATGTGACAAGACAATCCGTAACAAGCCTGAGGATCTAAGGGCACGACAAATTTTTGGGGATTTGGAGGCAATAAGGAATTTTGGGAAAATCCATGGGAGACAGAATTCCCCAGAGCATTGAAATTTTTGAAAACAATGAAAGTACTAGCCTCTGTTGGGTTTCTAGGGGATCTCAGGGATTTTTGCCCAAGGGGAATTTTCCCGAAAATCCAAAAAAACTTGGGGTTAACTCAAAAACAAGGATTTTCAAAATGTCACTTTAAGGTTGGTCATTTGCACGAGTAAGGTAATCATTCAAACACATCTCAGAGCAATTAAAATCTCAAAATCAGAAGATCAAAGGCACCCAAAGCCAAGGCAAGAAAGAGGGTCCCTACTTTCAATGGAGCATGTGTGCAAAATTGCACAACATGATCCTGCTCTAGTAGTACATCACTTGGACGTACATCCTAATGCAAAACCCGTCAAGAAAAAACTTGAGAAAATGCATCCTCAAGTAGCTCTACTAGTCAAGAAAGAGTTAGAAAAGCTATTAGAAGTTGGATTCATAAGACCCATCATCTATTCTGATTGGATCTCCAACATAGTGCCAATTGCCAAACCAAACGCGAATATCAGGAAAATGGGAATATCAGGATTTGCACAGATTTATGGGACCTCAACAAATCCTATCCTAAAGACGATTTCCCCTTACCAAACATCGACATGTTGGTTGATTTAATTGAAAGACATGAGATGCTTTCCCTCATGGATGGCTTCTCTAGATATAATCAGATTATAATTGCACCCAAAGATCAACATAAAGCAGCCTTCACCACACCTTGGGGCACATTCTGTTATAACGTCATGCCTTTTGGCCTCAAGAATTATGAAGCAACCTATCAACGTGTCATGACAGTCATCTAATGAGAGACTTAGAATACTTTCATTTAAATCATTTTATGTTTAAAAGACTTGTTATTTTTGTTAATTGACATGACTGGTGGTAGATTATAGATTAACATATTTACTTGTTTTGCTTCATGTTTAGCTAAATTTATAGATATATTTGAATTAATGGTTTATGTTAAATGCCTTACTTTATGATGTTATTGAATGAGATAATTACACTGCATTGATCTTTTAATACCATAATTGTTATCCTTTTCTTAAGGGTTTTGAATAGGGTATTTTAAAGATTGATGAAGTCGTTAAACTCTCTATTTAATCATGATGGATGAATACACCATAGATGGGCCCTATTGGATGATGAGTCACTCAAGTCCAAATCAACTTCTTTATAGACAGTTATGGAACTTCTACTTCCAACGCTAATCTGGCATATTTCTCTTTAGTCATACTTTAATTCTATTTTAGTTTTGTTGTATCTTTAGTTCGATCACCTTAAGTCTTGGCAGATAATGCCATGTTAGAAATCTAATAAGGATATTATTATAAATATCCATGTTTCGGTTTTAGTTAGGAGTTAGATAATTTCAATCATATTTATGTAATTCAACAACAATACTTTGTTCTTCATTCTACTTTTGATCAATGAGAATGGAAGCAAGAAGTTAATTCAATCACTGTGTTAAGGGATCTTACCTGAGGAAGAGCAGGGCCCGCTCAACCTTTGGAACAATCTTGTGTTGGTATTTTGTTAAGTTATGCTATTTCTAATTCATTAGTATTAAATCTGAAGTAGATGTTAATTCTGGAATGTTAAGTGGTTAAATAATTTTTTGACTTAGTGAATGTTAATTTTGGATAGTTACTTATGCTCGAATTACTTTTCAAGTTTTAGTTTATTATGGTTAGATTAAGTTGTTTGAATCATTATAAGGTTTATCAAATTAATTGGATTTAGATGTTGTTCGAAGTAGTTAAGTTTGGTGTTTATTTATTAAGTTTTATTAGGAGCGATGATAGGAAAATTGGAAAGATGAAGTTAGAGTTTGTTGAAAATTTGTTCAGGGAGATTCATCTTTATGTTTTCTAGAGTAATCGTCATTTCCTTGTAATTCATTTATGTTCTTAAGATAGTGTTTAATTTCCAACAATTAATTATGGATTTCTTTTAAAAGCAAAATAGAATTAATTAGGATTTCGTGTTTTAGATTAAGGATTAAAGTAATCATTAGTTGTCCCCATGAATCGGTCTAAATCAAGGTTAATAAAGTCAGAAATAAGTCAACATGATTTTAAATTAGAAAATAAGATAGAATTAAACCTTAAGAATCAGTTGCTACAATTCAGCTCCTGAGAGCTCCTAAAGTAGGCAAATCAATACCTGAAGTCGTTTATAGTGTAAAACCCCCCAAAGAATTTGTGACAACTATCCTTATCACATATTGCTTTGATACACAGCTGGTTCGATAAATAATTGATTAAATGATGCAAGTTGTGACATCAACGACCTTGCCCATTATTTTTGGCGTTGTTTCCGGGGATACTTAAAAGATTTGGCTATTTAGTGTGAAGCATTAGTGTTGATAAGGAAGAGAGATCTGAATTGTGGATGAGATGAAATAGAGACCATCTAGGAAGGTTTCTTCCACAAAGCGTTGATTTTCTAAGAATTATTGATTTTGATCAGGAACAAGACGTTCAACAATACTGGATCAAAAATCAAGAAAATAATCAAGAACATCCAATTGAAAATCAAGAAGAAAATAGAAATCCATTTCCAGGAGAAGAAATGGGTGACCAATTAGTACATCCCCCAACAAATAGGATCTTTTCAAATCCTATAAATCTTGAAAGATAGCTTGATGAACCTCCTATGAAGAACATTTCACCTCGGTTCTACCTACCTTTAGGGGAAAGACTTCAAAATACACTGATCAATTCCTATTTGAATTCAAAATTTTATGCCAAACCTATGATTATGTAACTAATAATTAGAAGTTGAAGTTATTTCCTTCTACTTTGAAAGAATCAACTTTAAGATGGTTCATGGGTTTAGGATCAGGAACAATTAGAACTTGGTAACAAATGGAAACCAAATTCTTGGACAAATTCCAAGATTACTGTCGAGTAAGGGATAGGAAGGAGGAATTGTTTCAAATGAAGAAATTGGAGGATGAAAGTCTAGAAGACTATGTTGATAGGTTCCAATTTGTGCATCAGAGGTGTACTAATGGGTTGGATAATGAAATTAGCAAGACAATTTTCTTGAGAGGGATTGATGATGAGTCAAGAGAGTCCTTGAATCTAATGGGAAAGGGAGACATTAACAAGCTTTCCTTGGATGAAATTTTGGAGATCTGTAGGAACTACTCTAGAACTAGAGTTGGGACTAGAAACTCTAGAAGAAACAAGGCTAATTTACCATTGATGTATCAGAGGTAATGGAGGAATTAGTAAACATGAAGACTGATCTGCTTCTGCATCTTAGCATGCAAGGAGATAAGAAGAGCACTTAACCATTGTCAATTTATTGCTCCAAATGTAGGGGAAAACACCTTTTGAGAGAATGTCCATTAAATCAGGTTGATATTTGTGAGATTTGTGAAAACCACACTCAATAGGTTCCTGTAATCTTTTGGCTGGCATAAAAAGCATTTTGAAGAAACCACCAGTAATCGAAGAAGAGTTGAATTATGTTGGTCAAAGGCCTCAAAACTTAGGGTACAATTCTAATTAGAGACAATATAATTCCACGTCAAATTGGAATCAAAACCCTTGGCAAAACCAGAACCAATGGACCCCTCAATATCAATCACCTACTTATTGGAATCAACCTGAATGGATGAATCCTCAATGGAATCAACCACAATGACAAGCTAACTAGCAACCACAGTGGCAAGCTAACCAGTCCTCATGGCAACAAAATCAAAACCAATTCCAACCATGGCAAAATTAGGGACAAAAATGCCCCTGGGGGAAAATGCCTCTAAAAATTAATGCCCCTAATCCTCCCAATGATTAGGTGAACCAACCTCAACTTCCAGCTTAACCAGTTGCCAATCCAAGAAACACACGACATGATGAAAATCACCCTAATGTGAATGTTATTGATGTTAATGATATACAATTGAGAAATTGAACTGTGCAAATTACGCCAGCAAAGAAAATTCAAGAAAAAAGGGGAAGATAATGAAAATTCAATTGAAAAACAAACCTTGGAGAAAGAACAAATTGTCAATCAAGCTCCCTACCCTAAGAGATTGAAGGAAGAGAAAATCACTCCTAAAATATCTCCACCTCATTACATGAATGTAGTCGATTCTCAACTTCTTAAAGAGTTAAAAAAGATTAACATTGAGATACCATTGTTATAGGCAATCAAAGATATACCATAGATAAATCAGTTAGTTAAATCCCTTTGCATGAAAACTCCATGAAGGAAAAATAAAATTCCTTCAACAATTCAAGTAGGGACAAAACTTACTGATGTGTTATCAGGAAGACTACTTCCACATAAATATAATGATCCTGGTAGCCCTATAATAATGCTAAGTATTAATGGAATTGAAATATAAAATGTTCTATTTGATTTAGGAGCTGCCATAAATGTTATCACATCTGATACAGTACAAATGCTTGGGATGACAAATATTCAACCAACAACAACTGTTCTACAGTTGGCTGACCAATCTACTACAAAACCATGAGGGTATAATAGAAGAAATCATGGTTACCATAGACACATGGGATTATCTGGTTGAATTTTTGGTTCTTAAAGCCAAAAAGAAAGATTATGGATATCCAATCATCTTAGGCAGAGCATGGTTGGCTACTGTTGCCACTTTAATTGATTGTAGATCTAGAAGCATGATCATATCAAATGGTCAAAAGCAAAAATAATTGTCACTCTACCCACCAGCACAACCGTCAATTCAACCAAACAATCAACTTTGGGTGGATGAGGATTTAGAGCCAGAAGGTGATGGTATTGTATATTTATCCATGGTTACTATAATTGAACATGTTCAAGAATGCGAAGAACAAGAGTTAACTTCAAAAATTGAAAAAGAAAACTGTCAAACAACATTACATGGACAACACTCTTGTCCTTTGAATACTCTTGTTGAGAAATCAATAGATTCCACCAAAGACACCAAAGAGATTACAGTAGCTAGAGATAAACCTCTCAATATCAATTCATCCTTATCCCCAATGCAAGAACAAGAATTGAAAGACATTTTAGAAAAAACACACTAAAGTGTTTGCTTGGGAATATATGGATATGAGAGGGATCCATCCTTCAATCTGTAGTCATCACATTTACACAGAAGATGTAAGACCAATCAGACAAGGACAAAGGCGTATCAATCTTGTTCTTCATGACATTGTAAAAAAAGAAATAGAGAAACTGCTTAAAGTAGGGTTTATTTACCCAATCTCTAATAGTTAGTGGGTTTCCCCACTGGTTATTGTTCCAAAGAAGAATGGTAAATGGTGTGTGTGTATAGATTATCGAGAATTGAATAAAGCCACAAAGAAAGACCATTTCTCATTCCCATTTATCGACCAAGTACTAGATAACCTAGTAGGCATCAACTACTCTTTTCTTGATGGCTTTAGTGGATATAACTAGATCCAAGTAGCCCTTGAAGATCAAGAAAAAACTACCTTTACTTGTCCGTGGGGCACATACACATATACAATCTTACCATTTGGACTATGTAATGTGCCTGCCACATTTCAAAGAGCAGTGCTAGCCATTTTTGCAGACATCACCACTTCTTGTGTTGAAATTTATATGGATGATTTTACTATCCATGCCAAAACATTTGATGAGGAACTCCAAAACTTAGAAAAGGTCTTACAAAGATGTAAGAATCATAGATTATCACTCAACCATGAAAAAAGTTCCATTATGATGACAAAGGGCATTGTTCTGGGACATCACATCTTAAAAGAGGGGATAAAGGTTGATCCCAAGAAAGTTGAGATCATATAAAACATTGAAATCCCTAAGAACTAGACTGGTGTACAAAGTTTTCTTGGGCATGCAGGGTATTACAAAAGGTTTATAGAAGGATTTAGTAAAATTTCAGAACCACTGTTTACACTACTCAAGAAAGAAGAGGAGTTTGTATGGACTGAAGATTGTCAAAAATATTTTGAGGCAATCAAAACAGCTCTAACAACTTCTCTGATCATTAAAGGACCTGTTTGGGGAGAGCCATTTCACATACATGTAGATGCATCCAATCTTGCTATTGGAGTAGTATTAGGATAGAAGGATGACAATGATGCCATGCATGCAATTTATTATGTTAGCAAAAATTCAAATCTCGCAAAAAGAAATTATACAACAAAAAAGGAATTTTTAGCTGTAGTATATGCAATAAACAAATTCAATCATTATATTATAGGTTACAGAGTTTACGTACATACATACCATGCTGCAATTAGATATTTGATGAACAAGGCTATAGTAGGTGGACGTATCATTAGATGGTTGTTGTTGTTGCAGGAATTTGATGTTATTATCATTGATAAACTTAGAAAAGACAATGTTGTTGCTAACTTTCTTTTCAGAATTGTTTCACAGGATAATCAAGAACCAGTGGATGATACATTTCCAGATGAACATCTATTTGCTATATCAATTCATCCACCATGGTTTTTTGATTTGGAAAATTACCTTGTAATAGGAAAATGTCCAAGTCACTTCAGTCAAAAAAAAAAAAAAGAGGTTAATTCGTGAAAGTTCTAGATTTCAGTGGATTAATGATCTTTTATTTAAATTGTGCCCTAACCATGTTTTATGTAGATGTGTATCTGAGTTAGATGTTTATGTAGTACACACCTGTCATCATGAGCCTGAAGGAGGACACTATTTAGTAGTGAGAGCAGTTCACAAAATCTTAGGAGTTGGCTACTTTTGGCCATCAATGACAAAGGATGTTTCATTCTTTGTCAAACACTGTGATGAATGCTAGAGGATGGGAAGACCCACGCCAACCATGGAGATGTAGTGTCAACCAAAAATAGCTCTGAAACCATTTGAAAAATGGGGCATGATTTTGTGGGACCTGTCGATCCACCTTCAAGAGGGAAACATTACATCCTTGTTTGTATTGATTATGCAACAAAATGGGTTGAGGTGAAAACATTACCAGCAACAACTAAAGATAAGGTTGCAGATTTTTTGTACAAATTTTTTTTACAGAGATTTGGTGCACCCAAAGAAATTATTTCAGACCAAGGATCACAGTTTGTATCA
>VDFB02069989.1:0-27108 GCA_007258455.2 Sequoia sempervirens | reverse complement strand
GAAGTCAATAACGCATTCAAAATCTACTACACCAATTTCAGAAAGTTTCAAGGCCGTTCTAGGAACTCTAAGTGCCTCAAATCTAACTCAGAAGATTTTCAGGTGCAAATCTGGGAAACTAAAACTGCAATATCTTTCAACCCGGGAATAGAAAATAAAAACCATAAATTGGGAATTTCATTATGATGAAAATGGTATCCAAAATGTAAAAATATCTAAAGCTGAGAAACTTGAAATTTAACTATTTTTGGGTGATGTAAGATTGCCCCTACACCCTTTGGATGCTCCTACATCAATATAGATGAATTAAAGTTGGCACCAAGAATCACTTCTTGTAAGTCCTTTAATGCTTCATCTAGGTCTCATATATTTTCACTTCCATGCTCATGTTGGGTTATCTCAAATTGACTTCCTTCTTATTCATTGAACTCTTACTTAATAATGTTTTTTCTCTAATTTCCTGTTCTCTTTGTACTACCAAAGGCTTCATTCATAGACATTTCTTCTACATATGTTCTATTCGGGTCCTTGGGGATTTCTAGAAGCACTTTTGCATATTGATCAACTTCTTCCTTAGTTACTTCATAATCTAACTTGGAGATCCACACAATTCTAGACTCAACTACTTCTATGTAATGAAAATTAGTAGAGACAAGGAAATTGATATTTTAGGAGTATTTTCCACCACACTTTCTAGAATTCTTGTTCTCTTATTCATCCTCATCTGAAACATTCCAAAGAATGCTTCAAGAGTAGTTTCTTGAGCATTCAAACCACCAAGATTTTTCATGAGATTCCTTATCTAGTGTGGTATCGGTTCTGTGTTTTTCCATTCAACCTTTCCAATAATCAGTAACTCCATAAAGTAAAAGGGTAAGAAAACTATTAAAGTTTCATATTGGAATGTTCTCTTATTATTCTTTTTTATTTCTTTCAAATTATTCATTAGGTATTATTGAAGTAGCTCACAAAGATCATAGTTTGCACCATTCTTAACCATATCAAATGTAATGTATGCAACATCAGTAGAAACCGTATAGTCATTACTAGGTATGAAAATTTGGTTTCCAATAAGCATTGCAGAATACCAGATGACCAGATCTTCAATTGTACTCAAGACAAGTTCTTTTCCTTCAAGATTTACTCTAGTCATCTCCATTATCTCTTGGTCATTGATATTCTTTCGCTTTGGAACTAGTCCAGAGGACCACAAACCAGTCACATCCCTTATAGGTTCTCTGGTTATCAAGTGTGCACCATCAATCCAAATATATTCACCATGAATCCTACTTAATCCCATTCGTATATGCTTCTTGTCATATTCAAACACAGGGAATTTCTGCTATATATCCAGTTTCTTTTCAACTAAAGTTTTATATGCATCGTAATTTTCTTCCAATTTATTCTTCCACAAAATACTTAATCAAACCGATCACAATTCTGTAATTTTTTTGTAAATGTATGCATAAATATTTTCAATAGGTATCACTCTAAGTGGAATGATAGAAAATGCACTCGCTGAATCTTCCAACAATTTTTTTAGAGAATGCCTCTTTAATTTAATTTGCAATTTTTCTGAAACATTCACAACCTTTGAACCATCCATTGCATTAAAATGAAACTTCTAGAAAAGAATTATTTAAGAAGAATACCTTTGTAATTTTCTTCAGTGTAGAATAGGGTTTTGATGTTTGGCTTCTAGAGCATGCCTCGAGTCCACTTCTTCAATTTTCATTTCCTTAGCAGTAAATGATTTTTTCTTCTCAAATATGTTTTAAGCTTCATGATTTGAACCATATCAATAAATGTGTTAGCAATAAATGTTGCAAAAAAAGTTGTCAAACTTTGAGCCAACTTGCACATCACAATACTTCCTTTGGAAACTCTCTTTAATAGCTTCAGAAATCCTTTTTCCAAGATATATTTTGTGTCACAACTTGACACCTGGTATTTCAAGGGGTTTTTATAATATTTTTGTTATTGCTCCCCCTAAGCCATTGTATGAGCTTAATTTATGACAAGATTTTCTACACTTAATTTTAGCACAGATAAAATTGATAATTCAGATTTTCATTCCTTTCTCCAAATTATTTTCATTTCCTTCTTAACCTCTTCCAGTTGAATCTTGATTATTGGTTCATAGCTCTTTTCCAAATAGTCACTTTTCACACTTTTTCTTCTATAGTCTATGGTAAAGTGTCTTGATTTGTTGCAATCATAACAAACAACATTCTTCTATCTAAATTATGTTTTACTTAGTCTATATTTGCACTAGTTAGCCTTGTGCCCAAATGAATTAAAATGATAGTAGTATCCATTAAATGAATAAAATATCTTGTTCAACTTCTGAATTCTACATTCCATAGCTTTATGTCCAATTCTATTGCACTTAAAACATTGACCAAAGAATGATAGAGTATTTTAATCCATTTTATCATTTTGTTTTATCTTGTTTTCACAATACTTTTCCCTTTGTCCAAATCTATTATAAAAATAACAGACAACATTAAATGATAAATACTTTTGAGCATTAGGTTGTCTGATAGGACTTCTTCTAGTATTGCTTGTTTGGTCTTTGAATTGTCCACCATTGCTTTGAGTATTCATGTCAGAGAATAGATTTTCTTTCAAACTCTATCCTTCTTCAAATCCCAAACCACATTTTTCCTTAAAGGGTTTATGTCCTATAATTAGTTTATTCAATATTGTAGAGCTCGCTGAAAATTTATCTTCATGTCTTCTAGCCTTTTCCAACTCTGATTTTAGAATTTCCACCTCTTTTTCAATCTTTTCATATTCATCCATCTTTCTCTCCATTTCATTTTTTCTCTTTTATTCCAATTGCTCTTTCAGTCCAATGACATCCTCATCTACTTTCTTTAATTGATTACTAACTTCAATATAATTTTCTTTCAACTTCTTAAGGCGCTCATTTTCTTCCTTTACCCTATCCTTCAAATCCTTATTTTCTTCAGTAGAGATCTCTTCTGGAGGAATAAGAAATATTTTATCTTTCATGTATTCAAATTTTGGGACTTTCCTCAAGCTATTAGACCTTTTAAGAGGAACAAGGCTTTGATATAAATTGTTGATTATTCAAAATATTGAGAGGGGGGAGTGAATCAATATTCTATAATACCATTCCATTGTAGACCATTCAATTATTGAAGCACATATAACTATAAACAAGAAGGAAGACATTAAAATGAAGATGACACCACAAAACAAATCAACACCAAATTTTTACGTGGAAAACCTAGAATGGGAAAAACCACAGTGAGGATTAGCTCACAATTTATTATATCTAGATATAGTATATTATAGGGCTCATTTATAGGACTCACTATCCTTAAAACACTCACAACTAGAACATAAAGTGATATGGCTCACTGCGAAAACACAAAATGGTATGGCTCATTACCAAAAATGTGAATTGATGGAATACACCTTCTATGCATAGAGTTTAGTTCCAATGAAGCTCTGAATATGAAGTACTACCCTATGTAGTAGTCACATAGCAATTCTACTATGATCCTTAACTTCTACCACTATACACCACTCGCATCTAACAGATCATGTAAGCTCGCACATTCACTTATCTCTCATGCTTCTTCCTCGCTACTACACACTATCTTTCAACTCCAAAACATCTCATATAGATATAAAAATAAATTTCATACATCAATTAGGTCGGTCTAATTAGAAGTAAACAAAACAATCAAAAATAGCTCTTGTCGGTGCCATACAAAATTTAAAACATGTTTTCACCCATGTAATACTCAATTTCAAGTTGGTGTAGATCTGTAAAGGATTTAACTAGCATCTATGATGCATATCAAGGAGGAAAAACTTCCAAAATCACAATTATATCAGTTTCAAACAATTCTTCAATCACCAAAACCCTAACTAGGGTGATTTCTCACACAACTTCACAATTTCCCTTATAGGTCTATAGACCTAGTTTCCTAGACATATCTGGCAAAATACTTCACAAACCCACAAACCATTTGTCATTTCAAACACCCATTAAGCCTTTTCAAAACATATTTCAAAACCTCATATGGTTCCTTTGGAACATATTTCTCAACTTACTATTGCTACGTTGCCCTCTTAGGACAATTAGGCCACTTTTACAAAGCATCACTCACTCTATCACTCTCTCAACTCCAAAACTCAATTGTAGAATTTTCACCAGCCTTCAAATGGCCAAAAAAATAAATCTTTATTAAGAGAACTACCCTCCAAGACACCTAATCACCAAACCCTCCTTTTTGACTAGTTTGAAAGGGGTTTATTGAAAATCAAAACTCCAGGCTTCTACTCTACAAACGAAGACCTCAAACACTTAAAAATAGGTTTTCTCATGCTAAATAAGTCATCTTCCAACCTTTAACACTGAAATTTCCACAAAACCCTACCTGACAGCATCATTTTTCAATCAAAAACTCATAAAAATCACTTAGGGCAGCAATCAAAACCCATCCAAATGCCTACCATGCTCTTCAAAAACCCATGGACAACTAAAAATACACTATGCCACCCATTCCACCAAGTTATAAGCAAATCCAATGGTGGAATGGGTGATTTTTGACATTTTATTTACTCTCAAACCCTTAGGACAGGGTTTTCAGACTTGTTTCAATAAAAAGGTTATAAAATGCTCAAATCTCTATCAAATTTAATCAAACCACAACAAAATTGAAGTATACTCTCTATCCTACCAATTCAAAATCAACTCATAGAAAATGGATCACATATTGAACCGTACAATTCTTGAGAGCAACAAAATTCACAAAAAAATAACATAAAAAAAAAGTTCTATTTGTTTTCTTCCACCAAAAAATGAACATTAGAAGTTTCCTTGAGTTGTTAGAGGCCTTTTAAAAATTAAACCACCAAAAAATAATTGAATCAACTGATACAAATCAAGTTTTTAACTTCTAACCATTGGAATCCCTACATTTTGCATTTTTGCAACTTTTTAGGACAACATTTTAACAACATTAAAAAATATGACAATATGAACCCAAATGACTCCAATTGACTCACACATGGTCTATTATGACCTTATTGAATGAAAAATGACTCAAATCACCTAAACCAACCTATCAAAAACCTTGTTTCACCAAACTTACACAAAATGACCTTGGTGCCCCTACACCATACACCTAGCCTGAAAAAGTTCTCAAGTCCCTTTGAGGATTGAGTTGCAGTAAACCATGCTTTATCTCATCACCTTTTTGGTCTTCAAATGATCCTCCATCTGGTAAGCCTTTCCACTAAGTCAAAAATTTGAAACTTGCATTGTACTTTGCATTTGTAGACTTCTTGCCACTTAGAATCTACTTTGTCTTCACCAACTGACCTGTTGACTATTCCCTCACCTTTGCCTTATCATAAACTGATGTAGAACTTTCCTTCACATATGCAAACATGCCTTCACCATCTTTTTCTTGTACTATTCTCTGATTTACTCTTATTTCTCTCTTGAAATCACTCACTTGCCTTTTCCTTTCACCTTGATTCATCTCACCTTTTTCTTTCATTTCTTTTCTTAAGTTCTCTACCCCAAATACCATTGTATTACTAGACTTACAAGCCTTTTTACTATTAGGTTTAGAAACCATTTCCTTGAAAAAATTTGACTATCCTTTAACATCCTTTTCTTTCAATGGAAAAAGTATTATCCCCACCATGATGTCTTCATGCTTTCCTAGCCCATTTTGAGTCTTCACAAGGAATTCATCCTTGAAATTCTCTTGACCGGCTTTTGACATCATCTCTCCATCTTTTCTTCCCAATACTCAATCAATCTTCAAACTGACTATCCTAGCATCTTTAAATTTTGCAATGGTTTCACATTCTCCATGTTTGTCTCCCTCAAGTTGTATAAACTCCTTTTTTCCAAAAATAATCACTTTTGTTTCCTTGGTCTTTCCTTTATCATCCTCCTACAATGGTATTAGTGTAAAAGTGGTTCCATCCTTTCCAATAGTATAGGTATTGTGTCTACCATCATTTATGGCATACCTATCAAACTACCATTGTCTTCCAAGCAATAAATGACAACAATTCTTTGGAAAAACATCACAAATAATCTTGTCCTTATAGCCACCAATATTGAACTCAACCAAGGCTTGTTCACTAACCAAAATTGACTGATCATCATTCAACCAAGATACTCTATATGGTGTTTCATGAGGAATTTTCTCTAACTTTAGTTTATCTACCATTTCATTTGACACCATGTTATCAGTACTCCCTAAATCTACTACAACTTTGTATACTTTACCTTTTCATTTGAAGGTGGTCTTGAATAAATTTTTTTTTTGAGTCATCTCCTTTTCCTTGGATGCTTTCAGTAGTTGTCTTCTCACCATCAATGACTCTCCTACTTTTGGAGCAGAAAACTAATTAGGAGAATTCACACTTTCACAATCATCCTCTTGCACCAATTGAACTCTTTTGTCACCACAACTTTAGGTAGAAGCTTGTTTCTTAGGACACTTAAATGTTGGATTCCCAAGTTGATTACAATGATAACATCTACTTGAAAATGAACTTGAATTTCTACCACCACCAAATCTACCTCTGAAACCTCTGAATCCACCCCTTTGATCAACTACTTGGTCTTTTCTTTTGCTTGCATCTTCTTTTTATTCATAAGTATGCCTTGATCCTCTTCCTCTATTAGTGCTACCCCTACCTCTTCCTTGTCTTTCTTTCCTTCTTTTTAGTTTATCCTTTTCCCTAGAAGCCAGTTGGAAAAATTCCTCCACTATCCTTGAAGTAGCCAAACTCAACTCATCTTGTATTTGAAATCTCAAGCCACACATATACCTTGCAATATTTTCATTTTCATCCTCAATATGACCAAACCTTATACTCAACTTGTGAAACTCTTCAGTATATGTCATAACATCCTTGTCCTTTTTTTAAAAACTTTGCAAGTTCTTGAATGTTTGTAAGGCATGATCACTTGGAAAAAATTGTGCTTTAACCTTTGCTACAATTATATCCCATGAAATAATTTTTTTATTTCCCTTCTTCACTCTTTCCTCTTGAATGTAATTCGACCATGTCAATGCAAGACCTTTTAACTTAGTCTTTGCAAACTTCATTTTTTGATTATCAACAAACTCCTTGAATTCAAAGAAATTATCTAGTGCATCTATCCAATCTAGGACTTCTTCAGCATCCAATTTCCCACTATACACTAGCACATCCAATTTCACCTCAGAAGTGTCTCCTTTTATAGCCTTGAGAATATTTATCATCCTTCTCTCATTAGGATCTCAATCAACATATTGGGTTCTTCCACTTGGAGGTTTTTCTTGCTCACCCTCTTCCTCTTCCTCTTGGTCACTTTCCTCATCAGTGGTCTTTCCTCTTCTTTGCTTTGTCTCCATTGCTGCAAACCTATCTAATATGGATTCTTGTGACTCTTTCAACATCTTAATCTCCCTTGCAAGTATTGCACTACCTTTAGAAGGTATTTTATCTCTTCAACTTCCCACTTTTTACCCTCAAAAGACCTAATACCTATGCTATGATACCACTTGATGTAGAGAAGGGAGGAAAACCTTCCATAATCACAATTAGATTAGTTTCAAAAAATTATTCAATCACCAAAACTCTAACTAGGGTGATTTCTCACACAACTTCACAATTTCCCTTGTAGGTCTAGAGACCTAGTTTCTTGGACATGTCTTGTGGAATACCTCACAAAAAAACAAACCATTTTTCATTCAAGACACCCACTAAGCCTTTTCAAAACATATTTCAAAACCTCATATGGTTCCTTTGGAACATATTTCTCAACTCACTATTGCTATGCTGCCCTCTTAGGCCAATTAGGCCACTTTTACAAAGCATCACCAACTCTATCACTCTCTCAACTCTAAAACTCAATTGTAGAACCTTCACAAGCCTTCAAATGGCCAAACAAAACAATCTTTGTCAAGAGAACTACCCTCCAAGACACCTAATCGCCAAACCCTCCTTTTCGACTAGTTTGAAAGGGGTTTATTGAAAATCAATACTCTAGGCTTCTACTTTTCCAACCAAGACCTCAAAAAATTCAAAATAGGTCTGATAATGCTAAATAAGTCATCTCCCAACCTTTAACATTGTAATTTCCACAAAACCCTACTTGAAAGCATCATTTTTCAATCCAAAACTCATAAAAATCACTTAGGGAAACAATCAAAACCCATCCAAATGCCTCCCCTGCTATTGAAAACCCCATGGACAACTAAAAATACACTATGGAACCCATTCCACCAAATTATAAGAAAATCCAATGGTGGAATGGGTGATTTTTACATTTTATTTACTCTTAATCCCTTTGGACAAGGTTTTTAGACCTGTTCCAATAAAAAACTTATAAAATGCTCAAATCTCTATGGAATTTAATCAAACCACAACCAAATTGAAATAGAATCTATATCTTACCAATTCCAAATGAATTCATATCAAATGGAGTATGTACAGAACCATTTACTTCCTGAGAGCAGCAAAATTCAATGAAAAATAACATTAAAAAAAGAGTTCTATTTGTTTTCTTCCACCAAAAAATGAACATCAAAAGCTGCCTTGAGTTGTTAGAGGCCTTTTACACATTAAACCACCAACAAACTAACTGACTCAACCGATACAAACCAACTTTTGAACTTATTGCCATTGGAATCCCTACATTTTGCATTTTTGCAACTTTTATGACAACATTTTAACAACATTACAAAATATGACAATATGAACCCAAATGACTCCAATTGACTCACACATGGTCTATTATGACCTTATTGAATGAAAAATGACTCAAATCACCTAAACCAACCTATCAAAAACCTAATTCGACCAAACTTTCAAAAAATGGACTAGGTGCCCCTACACCAATCCGCAATGTATAATTAATTTTCTTAATATATATCATACATTAGATTAACCAAGAATAGGACCTAATCACAAAAAATCCAAACCAACACATGCTTCTCAAAATAAACACCTTCTAGATCCAATATTACTCAAGTTTCTCTTTACATTATCATCAAAGAGACTACTATTATAACCACAACATCATAACATCCTTCTTAAGAAAATGCATAGTCTCCCACATTGGTATATTGAATAGAGAAACAGTTGTAGTATATAGACTTGAACTCAATCATTGATAAATTCATGAACACAACACAAAAATTCTTGAGATCTTGAATATAGGTGTATGAATGAATCATAATAATATGATTAAGAGAGTAGAGTCACATCTCTTCTTGCGATGAGGTCCGGACTCAAAAACCAATGCACTGGACCATAACATTATTAGCAAAGAACACTTAACCAAACCTCTGATAGTCCAGCTTTAGATATAGATGGTATTGTACATTAAATATGCTTCCCACAATGTTGACATCAATTAAAACACTGGAACAACTAAATCAACCTATGTAGGTACACTTCATTCTCATGTTCATACTTACAAAAAAGGAGCCCAATGTGATCCCATAGTCTTAGACTAGAATTTTCTAAGCATCACATTTTTTGAGTAATAGCCCATCAAATATTGCAACCATTTTGCACTTTGGACTCTTATGGGATTGAGTTGGTTGAATGTAGTGTAAACTAATTCAATATGTTTGGGTGTGAAATAAGACCATTACTAGCTTAAATGTACCTATCTAGACATGTTAGAATATCCCTTTTGGTCACACTTGAGTTGTAGAACAAAATTTACACCCCTTTGCAACTTTACACTACTTGCATTTGACACTTTTTTCATCAACTAAAAATTCATCACTACTGAAAAAATCCTCTAAAATATCAAAAATTGAGAAAGGTTATTGTAGAGGGTCCCAACATGATCTCATAGCCTTAGACAAGAAGTTTCTAACTATCACATTTTCCAAGTAACAACTCGTCAAATATTGCAAACATTTTGCACTTTGGACTTTTATGGGATTGAGTTGGTTAAACATAGCTCAGATTGATTCGACATGTTTGGGTGAGAAAGAGGACCATTCCTAGCCTAAACGTACCCATACAGACATGTTGGAATAGTAACTTTACACTGCTTGCATTTGGACTCTTAAGGGGCTTCATTGCTTTTTCCATCACTCATAGTTCCTTTCCTAAATTTGATTTTTTAATTGAAATTGGAAATGTCATTCGATCTCCACCTAATACCTTACTCAAACTTATTACCTAGGATTTTTCAATGGCTCTCAAACATGCCATGCCTCAGTAGAATGTCCTGAACAAGAAATATTATGTTTTTAAAATGTTTGACCATTTTAATTACAACACTAATTAGAACATCTTGTTTGTTGATTGGATCTCCAAATTTATTTAGAATTTGAGAAATTCCATTTCCCTTTCATCTTTTGATAATGTTTCCCAAAACCATTCTCTTTCAAGTAAGGAAATCACTCTTTCTGTGTATGGTCCTCCCATAATTCAGAAGACTAGTATTCCTCTCAAACCCATTGTTTATACCTCTAATTATCCTACCTACAAGCGAGTAGCTCACCTATCTAAGTTAATCTCTCCTCTTGTAGTTAAATATGACTCCATAAGGATTTATCCCAATTTTTTGACTTTATAAAGGCCAAGAAGTTAGATGATGGTAGCATGATTATCAACTTCAATGTGGTGTTCTTCTTTACTAAATTATGTATCCAAGACTCCATTGAGTTAGTTAGGCTCAAAATAAATGATGATTTTTCTTCTCTTATGGAATTGTTTAAAATATACTTGTTTTAAATTCCAAGATGTGGTCTATATGTAATTTAATGGGGTTGCCATGGGATTTCATTTGTCTCCTATCCTAAATTTTAGAAAATTTCCCTCATCTCCTTCCCTCTCAAGTCTAAATGATGGAAGCACTATGTTTATGACACCAACGTTTGTTCACCCTAAGAAATTAAAACTCTTCCAAACCCATCTAAACAATGTCTCCAACTACATCAAATTCACCAAAGAGATTGAAACTAATAACTAGCTTCCTCATTGGATATACTTATGATTGTGATTATGAAAACAACTCACCATACCCAAATGCCAAACAAAATATAATACATAATCAAGGTGTACAAAGAAAATTATGTGAGGAGGCAGCAACTTCAAGAAAAGGGGGCCTTCTTCAGAGGTATTCTTTCTTTATCTTTGTGTTTTGAAAGGAAAAATGGATGTTGTTTTCTAAGCATAATAAGGTCCTAGAGGGCCATGGTAATCATGTAAGGTATTTTTGTTTGTTTTGTTTACATTTCATGTTTGAAAATTGCAAGAAAAGGCATAAATGTCTAGTTTAATGACATGAACATTAGGGATATTGATGAAAAAAGCGATTATGCTTGAGTTTTAACTACTTTTGGTAAGTTCCTTGATGTGGAATTTATGAGATAATACACTCCAAGAAGTTGAGGAGAAATATTTCAAGAAGAATACTATGTTTTTGTCAAATTTTATGATATTTTTTGAAAAGAATAGAAAAGAACATATTGGTATGGACCTGTACGACATAGTGTTAGGCCTAGAGGTAGATGGAAATGTAGAATTTTTTGTTAAGGTTCAAATGCAAGTTATTTTAAGTGATTTCATTATTTTTTGTTAAAGTTATGGTCAAATTACTATTGGTTACCCATTTTCAGACCTAGGGTTTTTAGTGAGTTTAAAAAATTCATATCTCAAGTTCTAACTAGTGAAAAATCATGAAATTTGGAACATATTTTATGTAAGTCTTTCTGCATGTTTACACCAAAGGGAAAGTGATAATTCATTGGTTTGTGTGAATTAGAGTAGATAGTGTGTGTTTGTTAACCTTTGGAATATCATAAACCCTATTTTGTTTGAGAGTTTTGTGGGAATTATCTTGTTTAGAGTTAACCATTGTCAAGAAGGGTTTGAATGCAACTTGTGGAGTGTGTTTAAGTTTTAGGATTCTAAAAAATTTCAAAGAAAATGAGTGTTGCTTATTTTTTTGAGAGCGTAGGGAAAAATACAGGGTATTGTTTGTTGTAACCATTGAAGGGACTAAGAAATCTTGGATATACTATTGTGGAAACCAAAATTCCTTATTCTTTATAGTCATTTTCAATTGCAATTCTTTCCCTCTACATCAGCTCCATAAGGTTCTTAAGGGTTTTGAAAATAGCAATGACAACCTATTTCATGAAAGAAGTTATGATGCTTTGAAAGGTTATTATATTATGATGCTTTGAAAGAAAAGACTAAAGATCAATTTGAAGTATGCAAGAAGTTTCATGAAGAGAGTAGTAGGATGAGTAGGGATAGCCACTAAAGGTCTGCAATTGCAAGAACAAGCTACTCCAAGCAAGACATTGTTGCAGCCACTAAAGGTCTTAAAGGGACTATCCCCATAAGGACAGCATTGAAGTATGGAAAGGGATGATGAGAGGTTAATGTGGATATGAAGAGAATAGACAAAGTGTTGCAATAATAGAAAGATTGAAGGTGTTGTCATTGATGGCAACTACTCAATTGGTTATCAATTGATTGTTGTTGTCATTAGTGTCATGGATACAGGTTATTGGTTGTATATGTTGAGGATATTGAAAAAATTGTAATGAAGATATGTTGCAAATGTTCAGTTATTACTCTGGGTTTTTCTCTGAATTTGCTCCTATATTTTAATGGTTCAAAATATGAAGACTGCTAAGGAAGTTTGGGATGCTTTGGAAAGGGTGGATGAAGGTGATGAGAGAGTTAAAGATGAAAAGATGAGCTTCTACACATGTCTGAAGATTATAATGTTAAAGCTTATGTACAAAGACTGGATGAGATAGTGGATGGAATGCAAGGACTTGGTGCTACTATAGATGAAACCAGAATTGTAAAGAAGATTCTTAGAACTCTCATTGATGCTTACAGTGTGAAGGTGTGTGCTATTGAATAAAGTATAGATTATAAGACCTACACTAAAGATCTGTTGTTGGGATTTTTGACATCTTATGAGATGATGAAGCTGAGTCTAAGGAATGGATGTAAATCAAAAATTGCTTTTAAGGCTACAAAAGCTGAAGATTCGGATGAATAAAATTTTGATGAAATAGAAGCTAACTTTGTGAGAAGGATGGGGAAGGGCTCTAGTAAGTATGAATGTAATTTACCCTTTAAATGCTTTAGATGTGGAGAAATAGGTCATTATGCTGCAAAGTGTCTAGAAAGAGCTAAGAGGAATAAACAAAGATATGAGAAAGAAAAGAAAGGAAAGAAGATAAATAGAGCATATTATGTGAGTGAGAATGCTAGTATATCTAATGAATATTTAGAGTATGAAGATCCTAATGACAATGAGTGCTTGTTCTTGGCTATAAAGGATGGACCTACTTCTACTAATTCTGGAAAAATAGGTGAAGGAAAGCCCTTTGGAGAAGGAGAAAAATGAAGGTACTATTATCTCTTCCCTACATGCTAAACAAGAAAATAACTATTGGGTTGTTGATAGTGTTTTTTCACATCACATGACTGGTGATAAAAGTAAGTTTGTTACACTTGAAAAATATGATGGAGGTTGGGTTATGTTTGGAGATGATATTGGTGCTAAAATTTGTGTGATAGGTTTAGTAAGTTTTTATGGAAAGCATAATACTGATGATTTCCACTATGTAAATGGATTAAGGCATAATATTTTGAGTGTTGGTCAGATGTGTAGTAAAGGATATGATCTTGTGTTTAAAAATTAGAGGTGTGAGATCTGGAAAGGATCTGGAACATTAATTGTTGCAGGAAACAAATTTGAAGGAAATATCTATCAACTTAAGGGTGCTAATAGCAATGCTTTATGACTCAGATTAATGATAGTTGGCTATGGCATAGAAGAATGTGTCACATGAATTTTGATAACTTGGAAAGGATTAGTGCAATTTAGGGTATGAGAGATTTACCCAGAATTATAAAGCATGTTAATGTTATATGTAGGAATTGTCAGTTTGGAAAGCAAGCAAAAAGTCATTACAGATCAAAGGAATAATCTACTACTGGTCTACTAAATTTAATTCATACAAATCTTTTTGGTCCTACAAGAGTGAGAAATCTTCAAGGTGAAAGGTAATTTATACTTTTGATTGATGATTACTCTAGATATACATGGGTTATATTTCTTAGAGAGAAATTAGATGTATTAGATAGATTTAATACATTCAAAGCTATGGTTAAAAATGAAGTAAACTTGAAGATAAAATGCTTAAGATCTGACAGAGTTGGAGTATTCACCTCCCATGAGTTTAATATATTTTGTTAAGAGTATGGAATAAAGAGACAATTATTTGCTCCGAGAACTCCTCAGTAGAATGGAGTTGTTGAAAGGAAAACCAGAATAGCTCGAGAGGAAGGATTTCAATTTTGAAAGCAATTGGATATGGTGTGCAATTTGAAGAAAGATTTATATGGATTGAAGCAAGCTCCTAGAGCTTGGTATGTGAGGTTGGATAGGTATTTGATTCAACAAGGTTTCAACAAAGGTTTGGTGGATAGTAATCTATATTTTAAGATTAAAAATGACAAAATCTTTATTTTAGTTGTATTTGTTGATGACATTATCTTTGGAGGAAATGAAAATATGTGCAAGATGTTTGTAGAAGAGATGCAAAAAGAGTTTGAAATGTCTATTTTTGGAGAGATGAATTTCTTTCTTGGGCCACAGATCAACCAAAAAAAGAAAGGAATTTTTATTTCACAATCTAAGTATGTGAAAGAGATAGTGAATAATTTTTGGATGGATGGTTCCAAACTGGTATGTACTCCTATGGTGATTGGTTGCAAATTGGGTAAAGATGATGATTCACCTAAGGTTGATCAGAGCAAGTATATATCTATGATTGGTGGGCTATTGTATTTGACTACTACTAGACCAAATATTATGCATGTTGTCTATCTTGTGCCTAGATTTCAAGAAGATCCTAAGGAAACACATGTTAAAAGAATATTCAGATATTTGAATGGCACTCTGAATTATGGATTATGGTATCCTAGAGATACTGAATTTACTCTAAGTGCCTATACAAATGCATATTGGGTTGGATGTGTAGATGAAATAAAGAGTACAAGTGGTGGTTTATTCTTTCTTGGTTATAGATTGGTGGCATGGTTGATTAAAAAGCAAGATTCAGTCTCCCTATCTACTATTGAAGTTGAATAATTTTTTGTTGCATCTTATTGTACACAAGTTCTATGGATGAAATAGAAATAGAAATATATCACAGTGATGTATGATGATCTTATTTCTATCTTCTATGATAATACAAGTGCAATTAACATTTCAAAGTGAACCATAGATTTCTGGCTCCCTAAGTCTTTCTAGCACTTCTAAGGTTTTGCACCTAAAAGAAAGAAAGCAAGGGCCAAGGAATCTAACTAGTTCATTCAAATTAGGAAATGTGTGATGTAATTAGGACTAATTGGAATGATATAAATGAATTAATATGAATTAATTGATTGATTACGAATGCAATATCTAAGAAACAAATGATGTTTGAAAACACATTGTGTAATGCAACAAAGAACTAGGAATGAATAAAAACTTAACAAAATGAACAAGACTAAAAGTGTGCACCTGGGATGTGGATGGAGACTAGAAATTGCTTATGAAATTTTGATGATGCTGAAATTTAGGCCAAGTGGGACTCATTCACCATTCTGGACGAATTAGTCCCAGTTTTGCAAAACTGAACCAGAGCCCGTTTCAGATAAAACAATATCCAAAAATGTAAAAATCCAAAAACTAAACTTGGGGTGGGACTCATTCATCACCCATGGTTAATGATTCCACTTTTTAATTTCTATATTTTCAAAGGTGGATTTTGAAGCTTCTAATCTGCACTTCTGCTTCCTACAAGTGTGCTTGTGAAACTGTCGTATTTGGGTCTAAAAATGATTTTTTTTTAGATTTTGACTTGAATGATGAAGAGAGGGCTTTAACAACTTTTCAACTTGATTTACAATTATTTCCAAGCTTCCAAAGGACCTATATCTACAAACACACAAGAAGAGAAGAATAAATGTTAAATGTTAGGGCATGGGGGTTTGCCTTGGTCAAACCCCGTTTAGGTAATTAAACCAAAATGGTGAAATAATGGAATGAAGCATGAAAAATGGAATAGATTGACTTTCCATGATGATAGATCTTGAAAGTCTACCACAAAACATGTAGAATCTGCCTTTGAATGTCCTAGGAAGAAATCTTAATGAAGAAACCCTAGCTTGCTTGACTTGAATGAGAAGATAGATGATGAATTAATGATGAGAGATGTGTGAATGATATATGAGATGTAAAAATGAGGGTAAAAGGACTTATTTATAGAAAATTGTGCTTTAGTACCCGATTATACCTCATCATAGGCTGACATCAAAAAATTGAACTTAAAACCTAATTTTTCTTGCTCAAATCCTAAAAATGACTAAAAATGGGACTCATTCACCACCAATGGAAAATGGGTCCCACCTAGATGGGACTAATTCACCATTAAAGGTGAATAGGTCCCATAGGGATCATTTTTGCTAGCTGGAATGCCAAGAAATAATAAAATTAGGCTTATATATGACTATGTCAGTTATTTGATCAAATTATGCCTTAGGATGCACAATATGGGGTCATATAGACCTATTAATGATGATATTAATGCCAAATAGGGATTGGGACACATAATTCAATGTGAAAGTGTAATTAAATACACTTTACAACACTAAAACAAGGTCCACATAGGTTAGAAAGGCACAAGAACCAATGTGAATGTGCAAGACACATTACAACACTTGTTTAACATTTAGTTTACTTTACAAGCCTTATAAATTGATGTGATAATCTTATTAAACACATTTTGTAATGTTGAATTAGGCAGAAATGGGTTAATTAAGTCTAGAAAAGCGTGAAAGTCCTTTACAAGACTTTACAACACCTTTACAAGACATCGTTAAAAGCATTTTATTTATTTTGCAAGGGTCCAAGACCTAGTGTGGATGCATAAAATGCCTCAAAAAACCTAGATCAAGGCTTCATTAAGTCCATATAATCTTATTTCAAGCAAAGGGTACTTTTTTCTATGGCACATTTAGCCCCCACTTTAGTGAGAGGATGAACTTACTTCAAACTCACACT
Organism: Sequoia sempervirens; assembly: GCA_007258455.2. Taxonomy (NCBI): domain Eukaryota; kingdom Viridiplantae; phylum Streptophyta; class Pinopsida; order Cupressales; family Cupressaceae; genus Sequoia; species Sequoia sempervirens. Next base: position 9,998 of record VDFB02069989.1, on the reverse strand, counting down.
AAAGTAGACATTCAAGAGAGATCCACACAAAGGCAAGATAGAAAGAAAGACGAAGTGAAAAAAATTACTCACTCTGGGGCCACAAATTTCTGGTCATCTGTGGGGTGAGAAGGCCACAACATACTCACTTTGGGGCCATAGAACTAGTTGTTCGCGGGGTGAGAAATCCCAAAAGGTAAGATACATACACTAGTTGGTATGTACTCACAAACACAAAGTTGGCTATGGGGAAAAGTCATGCCACTAGGTGGGCTTCTTGCTCAACCATATCAAAGTTATACCTTGTGATAACTTTAATAAGGCACCATAAATATTTTTGAGCTCCATGAGGTAAGAAAAACTTTGTATGCTTGACACTCATAGACATTATTAATGCAAGATTGTGTAAGGATTGTTCAAAAGGATTTTCTTTTATTCATGTAAAGTCTCATCTTAGGGTAAATGTGTAATGTCTCCAAGAAAGGATAAATTCAAAATAAATATCACTCTTGGAGGAATCAAACCCAATGACTCCACCAAGAAAAACTGATAGGGAGGGGTTGGAAGAATCTCTCTTGATTCTTGCTCTAGGTCTTGCTTGCAAGACCTCCTTGGTGTCTTACTTCACCACCTTAACCTTTAGGACCTTCTTCAAGTTTAGGTACCCCTGGTTCTCCTAGCCAACCCCACTACCATCACAAATTCAACCTACCAAGTCAATCTTGGTGCAATTTCTATAACTCTTCCTTAGCCCTTAATCTACCCTAAAGGCTCCAAACCCCCAATTTAAAGAACTAAACTTTGCAGGAGTGTGGAGGTGCCTCAAAAGACTTCATTCCATCCTACTGTGGTACTTGAAGGTCCACTTGACTCCATCTCTCAGTCGCTTTCACCAAACCCTCTTTTTAAGCCTAAAAAGGCTACTAGCCCTAAGAGCCCCAATTAGGTCTCCTTCTCTGAGAAAACAGGTTGGTTCTCTCAATATTTCCAAAGAACCCCCAATCTTTCTTTGAGATTCCTACTTCATGTGAACACCTCTCAAATATTTTCAAGGTCTTAGGTCTCAACTGTCCGTACGAAGCCCTAACTTGAAAATGAGCCAAAACTAGGTCTTTTAAGCTCTTTTCTGGCTGCTTCCAAACTGTCAAGCATTTCTCACACCAAACGGATTGATGGAGCTTTCTCCTAATCACCAGGTCTTGGAAAGATTCACATCTACCTTCTCCAAAAGGAATTTTATCAAAAACTTATCACCCCTGCAAATTATGTGCTCTGCACTCAAGTCTTCCTAGCCGGGCATCTCCCTGGCTCGCCTAGGGCAAGACTTCCACAGTGGCTCCTATGCTCACACAAACCCTAAATCCTACCATATTTACACACATGGAGTCTAGTCACTATTCCCAAAGGGCCGTACAATTTGTATGGTGGGAAAGTGAACTAAATCTCCATTTCCTCAAAACTGTCTGGTTCAGACCAGCAACAACAAGAAAACAAAACTATTTACAACAATGCTTGAAATTGAATTGAAAACCTATCTAAATGCCACACAAAGCTTGAAAAACTACCACACTACATACTACACAAATTACAGTGCTAAGTTTAATCCATTAAAGCTCACTTCAAAGCAAAAATCAGAAAAATTCACTCAAACACACTATTTTCTTCAACTCACAAACTTCAAAGCAATACAAAAAGTTTTTCCAACCCTTCTCCACTGAGGCATTCCTTAAATAGGGTTCCTCAATCAGTTATGCTCCCTTGGGCTCTTCTTGGCCGTATGAAGCTCTAATTGAGCATTATTGCCAAAATTGAAAAGCATTTCCTAAGAATCCCAAAAAGGTCAAAACCTTACAAGCTAAACCCTTAGGCCTAATCATTGGTCAACATGACCTTCATCAGATGATCAACATCCAATCCAAAATTCCATGAAGGCTTACATCAAAATAAACTAAGATTTATTGCCTAGTGTAACTGCCTAGTGTTTCCTAGGTGCTCCTGCACCATTCTCCCCCTCTCTGCACAAACACTAAGGAATATGAGGGGAGATTAGTGACACATCAATGCCCTGCTTCTTAAACTAAGCTTCATCTACCCATGTAGCCTCAGACTCTGGCTTGTCCTTCCACTTGATGAGGTGCTCCATGTACACTTTATGCCTTGTAGATTTCTTCACCCTTGACTCCAAGATCCTTTCTGCCTGAAGCTTGTCTTGAGTAGGTAAGGCTATGTTGCTTACATCCTTGAAGATATCCCTGTTGTTCTAATCCATGTCATTGACTGTTCCCTTATATCTGATCAGATCAGCTACATTGAACACTGGTGAAATCCCTAAATATGTAGGTAGTTCCACCTTGTAGGCATTCTTCCCATATTTGGCTAATACCTTACATGGTCCCACTCTTTTCATCTGCAACTTGGTTGATATCCCCTTCTGCAACCTAGACTTGTTGAGGTGGACCATAACATAGTCTCCTACTACAAATTGTAGATCCTTTCTAGATAAATCCACCTTCTCTTTCAACTTTTGAGTAGCCTCGGTGACTGTCTTCTTCACCTGCTCCTGAATCTCCTTCATGGTTTGAGAGAAATCCTCTGCATGTCCACTCCTATGCTCCATAGCTCCTAGATCTCTAAGCTCACACACACCTCTTGGGTGCATTCCATACACTATTTCAAAAGGACTCTTCCCTATAGTCCTGTTCACACTATCATTGTATGCATACTCAGCCTGTGATATGACCAAGTCCCATGTCTGTCCATACTCTTTGGTTAGGCATCTTAGAAGGTTACCTAACACCCTATTAACCACCTCTATTTTCCCATTGGTCTGAGGATGGTAAGCTGATCCAAAAGATAGGTTGGTACCTAATCTGCTCCATAGAGTCTTCCAAAAATGACTCATGAACTTCACATCCCTATCTGATACAATGCTCAATGGAAATCCATAGATCCTCACAATCTCTTTGAAGAAAAGATGAGCAATATAGCTAGCATCATGTGTGGTCTTGCAAGGGATAAAGTGACTCATCTTGTTGAATCTATCTACCACCACATAGACACTATCAAACCCTGTCTTAGTCTTAGGGAGTCCTACAACAAAATCCATGCTAACACACTCCCATGGTCTGTTGGGAATGGGTAGAAGTTGATACAAACCTACATTACTAGCTCCCCCTTTGGATTTCATACAAACTACACACTACTCCACATACCTCCTGACATCCCTTGGCAACTTGGGCCAATAGTAGAACCTTTGCACTAGTTCCATTGTCTTGTTGATGCCAAAATGACCACTAAGACTACCATTGTGCTTCTCCTGGATGAGATTCTCTCTCATTGATCCTCTTGGAACACACAACTGATTTCCTTTGAATAACAATCCACTTTGCAATGTATACTCCGAGTATTGACTATGAAAGTGATTCTCAAAGTTAGAACATACCTTGTGAGCCTCACGAGAAGTCTTCATCTTCCCCATAGGGGTCCTTGAAACTCCTATCAATGTAACCCAGTCTGTATCTCTTACTTTTGTCGGCCAATCTCTTGCTTAGTGCATCACCACCACCTTGTTCAACTATCCTTCTTGTGCTTGATGGTGAAAGTAAAAGCTTGGATGTATTCCATCCATTTCAAATGCCCTATTACTCAACTTCTCTTAGTGTTGATGTAGCTAAGTGCTTGATTGTCAGTAAACACTACAAACTCTTTAGGTAGGAGATAATGCCTCCACTTCCTAAGTGATTGTACTAGAGCATAGAGTTCTAGGTCATAGGTAGAATACTTTTTCTTAGCTTCATTAAGCTTTTCACTAAAGAAAGCTATAGGCATGCCTTCTTGGCTTAGCACTCCTCCTACTGCAATTCCACTAGCATCACATTCCACAGTAAACAACTTGTCAAAACTAGGTAATAAAAGAATAGGTTGAGTTGCCACTTCTTGTTTTAGTTTCTCAAAACCTTTCTCAGCTTCTTGAGTCCACTTAAACTTAGTCTTTAAACCACCTTTTATTGTATCTAGGACTGGTGCACATATGCCACTAAAGTTCCTTATGATTTTTCTATAAAATTGACTGCAAATCTGAAAACTTCTTACCTTTGTCCTTGTGGTTGGTGTAGGCCAGTTTAGGATAGCTTCCACCTTGCTTGGATCCATCTTCAATGACCCTTGGGATACTACAAACCCCAAATACACAAGCTCCTATTTGAAGAACTCACATTTCTCTAGGTTCATGGCTAAGCGTCTCTTCTTGCAATCTTCTAAGAACCAACTCCACATGCTTGGGGTGTTCTTCTTCCTCTTGTCTTATAAAGATGAGTATATCATCCAAGGTATGCTTACAAATATCCTATAAAGTGTTTGAGCCTTCATTCATGAGCCTCATGAATGTGCTAGGAACATTAGAGAGGCCAAATGGCATAACTCTCACTCATACAACCCATCTCATTTGTCTTAAGGTTGTTTCCTCCATCCCCATCTTTAATTCTGATCTGATGGTAACTGCTTTTGAGATCCAACTTGGTGAAATATTGAGCTCCTCCAAGACAATCCATCAAGTCCTCAATCCTAGGAATAGGGAACCTATACCTGATTGTGTTTCTATTTATTGCTCTTAAATCAATGCATAACCTCCACTTGCCTCCTTTTTTGGTTACTAAGACCGTGAAATTAGCACACATGGGGTGATGCTCTTCTAATTAATCCTTGATCCAACAACTCCTACACTTGTCTAGCTACCTCTAGATTCTGATCCAGTGTGAGCTTATAAGCTACTTTATTTGGAAATGAAGCTCCTGGTATGAAGTCAGTTTGATGGCTAATGGCTCTCTTTGGAGGTAAGGTTGTTGGTGTTCCATCACTCACTATGTCTTTGAACTATTCTAACAACTTTTGGACTACTCCGGGTATGACTGTTTTCTCAGTCTTGTCCTCTTCCTTGGGTTGCACCATGACCACATATCCTTCACCTCCTTGATGTAGGTTGTTAATGAACTCTTTGCCACTGCTTAATAAGACACTAGGGGTCTTTTACTTTCCTTCTTCCTCATCTGACAGTGACTGCAACTTGAATGTCTTTCCATCCTTCTTGAATGAGATAGTATTGGCTTTTCCATCATAGATGGCACCTCTGTCATACTGCCATGGTCTGCCCAATAGAAGATGGCATGCATCCATGGGTAATACATCACAAAACAACTTGTCCTTGTACCCTCCAATGGAGAACTCCACCGTTGTTTGCTCATTTACAAGAACACTCTGTCCTTTGTTCAACCATGTCACCTTGTAGGGATTAGTGTGGGGTAATTTCTCCAACTTCAACTTCCCCACTGCCTCCTCAGAGATTATGTTATTAGTAGACCCTGAGTCCACTATAACCTTGCACACTTTCCCAAGTATTTTGCATCTTGCCCTAAATAAGGCTCTCCTTTGCTTTGGCTCTTCTTTGACTGGTTGTCTGATTAGAACCCTGTTAAACATCAAGTTCTCTCACATTTCTGACTCAATGTGACTAACCTCTGGTGACTTCACACTCATAGTGTCTTCTTGAGCATATGCTACTCTCTTTTTTGTGTTTGATGAAGATTCTTTCTCTGGGAACCTATAAGCTGGATGTCCTACTTGACCACAGTTATAACATTTCATATTTGCAAAGTATGAGGTACTTCTGCCTGCTCCTCTTCCTCTATTTGAACCTCCTTGAGGTCCTCTACCTCTTCCATAGCCTCCTCTAGAAGTTGTCTCACTTCCATGCTCTGTGAGTTTAGACTCTCCTTGATTTCTTTGTTTAGTCCCTCTACCTTGATATCCACCTCTATGTCCTCTTTGATCTCTACCTTTGCCTCTACTCTTAGAAGCTTGGTCTTGTTTCCTCTTGCTTCTTTCCTCAATCTTTATAGCTAATTGGTAACATTGGTGTATTGTCTTAGGACTTAGAAGAGTCATCTCCTCTTGGATGTTCCACTTCAAGACGTTAAGATACCTAGCCACCTTGAGACTTTCATCTTCTGAAACATTAGACCTCATACAAAGTTTTTGGAACTCCTCAGTGTAAGTGTTCACATCTTGGTCTCTTTGCCTCAAGCTCTATCTTTTCTTGTGCAAGTGAATTTCATAGTCATCAGGCATGTATGCTTCTCTCACTTTGGCAACCATTCCCTTCCAAGTAGAGATAGGCTGCTTGCCTTCCTTTTCCCTCTCTGTCTAAATGAACTTCCACCATGTCAAGGCAGAACCTCTTAACCTTGACTTTTCCACCTTCACCTTTTGTGCTTCAGTGACTCCATCACATTCAAAATGGTTTTCCATTCCCTCTATCCAATCCATGACTAGATCATCTTCCATTTTCCCACTAAATAGTGGTATGCCTTAGAAGCCTTTCCCACTCAAAGCCTTCAATGCCTTCAAGAAAGGCTCTTTCAAAATAGGTTAGGTTCAGTGATCTTATCTTTCCCTTTCAGAACTCTTTTCTTTGTAATTCCCTTCAAACTGCACATCATTCACTTTTGCCTGTCTGTTTCTATTCTTCCCTCAATACCTATTGTCTTCCTCCTGTCCTTCACCATCTCGGCCACCATGATGGTAGAATCAATTTCAGACTCAACCCCTCTCCATATATATTATTCTATCCCAAATCTTTTGTTTGCTCATACCAATCTCTGATAGAGGTTGAGGAATCACCTCCCATTCTCCCTCCTCATCTTCCTTTAAGACCTCCTTGTGTCTTACTTCTCACCACCTTAACTCCATATGACCTTCTTTCTTGTTAGCCTCCTGGTTCTCCTTGCCAACCCCACTACCACTAAATTCCTTTTTCTACTGTTAAATCTTGTCTAAACTTACAACTCCTGCCTTAATCCACACTCAAAGACTACAATACCTAGCTTGAAATCTCCCAGGTGGAGGAAGCCATCTGCTGAAATTCATCCAATTTTGGTTCTTGAGGGTCCTCCTAGCTCCATGTCTTGGTCGCTTTCACCAAACCCCCATTTAGGCCTTAGAAGGCTACTAGCCCTAGGAGCCCCAATTAGGTCTCCTTCCGAGAAAACTGGTTATTGCTCAAAACTTTCCAAAGAACACCTCATTCTTTCTTTGAGGTTCTTGGTTCAAATGATCACCTCTCAAAGATTTTTGAGGTCTTGGGTCTTCATGTTCCGTACAAAGCCTCAACTTGAAAATGGGCATAAACTAGGGTTTTTAAGGCATTTTCTGGTTACTTCCAAACTGTCAAGTCTTTCATTGACCAAATGAGTTAGTGGAGTTTCCTCCTAATCATTAGTCCTTGGAAAGACTCCCACCTGCCTTCTCCAAAAGGAAATTTACTAAGAAATTTCCACCCCTACAAGTTATGTGCTCTGCACTTCTTGTCTTCCCTAGCCGGACTCTTCCTGGCTCGCCTAGGGCAAGACTTTTCCAACAGCTCCTGTGCTCACACAAACCCTAAATCCTACCATATTTACACACATGGAGTCTAGTCACTATTCCCAAAGGGCCGTACAATTTGTACGGTGGGAAAGTGAACTAAATCTCCATTTCCTCAAAACTGTCTGGTTCAAACCATCAACAACAAGAAAACAAAACTATTTACAACAATGCTTGAAATTGAATTGAAAACCTATCTAAATGCCACAAAAAGCTTGAAAAGCTACCACACTACATACTACACAAATTACAGTGCTAAGTTTAATCCATTAAAGCTCACTTCAAAGCAAAAATCAGAAAAATTCACTCAAACACACTATTTTCTTCAACTCACAAACTTCAAAGCAATACAAAAAGTTTTTCCAACCCTTCTCCACTGCCGAGGCATTCCTTAAATAGAGTTCCTCAATTAGTTATGCTCCCTTGGGCTCTTCTTGGCCGTATGAAGCTCTAATTGAGCATTATTGCCAAAATTGAAAAGCATTTCCTAAGAATCCCAAAAAGGTCAAAACCTTACAAGCTAAACCATTAGGCTTAATCATTGGTCAACATGACCTTCATCAGATGATCAACATCCAATCCAAAATGCCATGAAGGCTTACATCAAAATAAACTAAGATTTATTGCCTAGTGTAACTGCCTAGTGTTTCCTAGGTGCTCCTGCACCACACAACATGGTAGTGGTAATGAAAGGGGGATGCCAAGTCTTGATGACTTGGCTGAAGTAGCTAGGCAAGTTTTAGAAGAAACACAATCTCCTCTTGAGCAGCAATAGGAGTCCATCCTGCAGCAAGAGGAAGAATAGCTTGAACAATCTGAAGTGTCCAATGAAACCCCATTACCCCCTGAAACTTGTTGAGCATTGCTTGTTTATAAAAGGACAATGCTGATTGAATATTTGGAATATCTTAGGACTACATGGAGGCCTGTTACATTTCAAAATTTGAGTTTCCACCATTTAGTTAGAACTGAAATTCAACAAAGTCTTTGGGAAGAAGAAAAGAAGAAATTGAAAAGGGAAATTGAAAGACAAAAATAGGAAATTCAAGAAATGAAAGAGAAAATGGATGAAATGGTGAAGATAACTAGTAAAATTATGGAATGTAGACCACCACCTAGGGTATATGCTATGTGCCTTAAAGAGCAATTTCTTTGGTTCCAATTGATGAGAATTTGAATAAATCTAGACCCTGTCATTCACACAGCTAAGGAATTTTATGATGCATATCAAGTAGCACCCAATTGGCTGAAATTTTTTTTATGTGAATTTTATTTGCATGGTTTGTTAATTCCCTCTGAAACAGAGTGGAATTCGCTTCTCTACATTGGTGACATTCATCTGAGGTCACTCATGTCTTGGGCGGCCAATGAAACTAACTATGGAAGACAATTAGAGGCTTATGAAGAGGCTGAAAGGAATGAACCTATTTCACTGCGACCTGAAAGCTCAACTCCCCACACAATTCTGAGAACTTGGCTTACTGTTGTGTATAGATTCAATGATCAGACAGAAAGAATGAAAATATTTGATATCAGGAAGTAGGTGTATGATGAGTTCAAAGACCAAACATATCTGTTTTGGAAGCTTTCATCTTCCAAAATTGAAACAAGATGGGAAAAACTGACTGTTGGTCTAAGGAAATCTGAGCCTCATAGCCCTCTAAACTTTGAGGCAGCCATCAGAAGGACAGAGAATTATATGTAGCTTGGTCTCCATAGAAGGTTTGAGTTATGGTCACCATTAACATTTCGACCTCCAGTTTTGATGTGGCCACTTTACCCTTATGGGGCTACAGATGTTAATGAGGATGCAAAAACCTGCAGGTATGAGAGATGGAAAAGTTTCAGAGGTTTCTACTGTCACAAAAAATAGTTATTTGCCCTGCATCAAAACCAATGTTAGAACACATGTTTTAACCAAACTGCTTCTTTACAAGTATGTGTAGCTGCCATGTATTCAGCCTCTATAGTGGACAAAGCGACTACAGCCTGCCGCTTACTCATCCAACTAACTGCACCACCATTCATCATGAAAGTATATCCACTGGTGGATCTTCTGTTGTCAATGTCCCCTGCCCAATCAGAATCCACATAGCCTCGAATGTTGAGAGTCCTTTGTGATTCAACTAAGTTCCCATGGTAACACAGTATATTTTGAAGTTCCCTTCAAATATCTGAACACTCTCTTCACAACATCCCAATGTATCCTTCCAGGATTAGCCATAAAATGACTAAGTACTCCCACTGCTTGGGCAATGTCTAGCCTTGTACAGACCATTGCATACATAAGATTTCCAACCGCACTAGCATAGGGTACACTGGTCATGTCCTCCATCTCAGTAGGAGATTTTGGACAGTATTCAATAGATAGCTTTGTTCCATGCAAAACTAGAACAACTATCTGCTTGCAATCATTCATGAAAAATCTCTCTAGAATAGTCCTGATATACTTACTCTGACTCAGCCAAAGTTTTCTACTATTATTGTCCCTAGTTATCTCCATCCCCAGAATATACCTTGCTGCACTAAGATCTTTCATTTCAAACTTAGCAGACAACTGAGACTTAAAATCAGAAATCATCAACTTACTATTGCCTATGAAC